>APFE031666791.1:0-20182 GCA_000404065.3 Pinus taeda
AGGACATATCAAGAAGAAAAAGGTTCAAGAAGTGAAAGATCACATCGAGAAAGAAGAAATGAATCCAACCATATCTTGTAATGAATTATCCGGAATTACCACTCCTAAAACTATCAAGATAGAAGGACATATCAAGAAGAAAAATGTTCAAGAAGTGAAAGATCACATTGGGCATCAAGAAATGAATCCGACCATATCTTGTAAAGCATTGGAAGAAATTACCACTCCTCAAACTCTAAAGATAGAAGGACATATCAAGAAGAAAAAGGTTGAAAGGTCACATTGAGCATCAACAATAAGTTCTCCAACTTTGAAAAGATAACGTGCAGAATCGAATGAAACAATAGGTAGATCAACATCGCAGTGAAAAATGTTTTGATGTAGGTGATTGGGTATTTTTATGGCTACATCTCAAGCAAGCTATTTATGAGAAGGAAATGTTGGCAATACTACATGCAATTAATAAATGGTGACTGTTGGAAATAATACTGAGAAGGGGGGGTGAATCAGTATTTGTAAATCAATAACTTTTTCATTTCCATAATCAGATTTATATACGCTACTTCAGTAAAGGGAACTCGCGTGTGCACGAAACTATTCTTAATGCAACCAGTGTATATCTAGTGAACTTATAATTCAGGTAATTCAACATATGTTGATATTAAATCTGTGCATCCATAGTTTATTAAAATTAAACAGTAACCATGAGCAGTTAATAACAAAATGAACCATCACACAAAAGCAACACACATGAACACCAAGATTTAAGGTGGAAACCCAATGTGGGTGAAAACCGCCTACTGCTGTCGTCTTTGTCTTCATTTAATAATAGTAAAATCTATCTACAATATTGTACTAGTCCAGACTCATACTAGTACGTAGGCTTCTACTTGCAGAAGGTTACAACCTTCTCTCATTCTCCAGCTTCTACTAGAAGGGAGCCACAACCCCCTAGCTCTTGTACTAGTCAATATGTTTACTAGTACGTAGGCACCGACCTACAGAAGGCTATGACCTTCTTTCTTCCTTGAGGGACCATGTTTCATAAATTTTCAGACTGGATACTCCTGGAATACAACACCATAAAATGAAAACCACGTTTCATCCAATTTTCATATTAGACCCATCAACAACATTGAAGTTCAAAATCAATCACCACTACAATAAAACTATCAAATACATCTGCATCAACCAATCACTGAAACTCAAACATCACAACTGAATCAATGAATCACTTTGACAACCCATCATCACTCTAGCAAATCATAATCAATCAATATGGTCATTCAGAATACTGTCACAGAATATAGTCACCAGAATACTGTCACCAGAACCCAAAGTAGAACCTAGAACTCTACAACAGCAAATAGAAGCAAATGAAACATACTTCATAAGGTATACACTACTTCCATGTGTCGAGCCAGCATGTATATGTGATTTTATCAATTCCAACCAGCGTACACATCTGTAAATATTCATTCATAATTTTGCAGCTATTATAGACTTCAGTTATACCTAGATCATAACATTTACAAAATAATACATGCGTCAGTATTCAGATCTAGATTATACATGATCAAAACCACATAATGATAATTCATTTCAAGCCTTAAGATCTAGGTCCATCATTAGATCTTATCCTTCATCAACCGCTAAGGTTCATCCTTGGTTCAGATCAAGCAAAGCACCATAAGCCAATAACCTGCATACTAGATCTCACACTTCATCAGATATTCAATACTTGAACACGTTGGCCTAATGATCTTCTCCTCCTTATATAGTTTTAGGCCTTTCTCAATACCATGGATCAAAACAACTTAGGACCAATACCTTGGACCAGATACCTAGGGTCAATACCTCGGACCAAATATCTTGGACCAATACCATCGATCAAAATACCTTGGACCAAAAACTTAGTTTTCCAACATATACACGCTTTTCCTTCTGTGAAAGTGCATGTGTACATATATGCTACTTGTGTTCAGGGAACCTGCATGTATATGCAGCTTGGTCAAGGTGAATTGCACATACCTCTCTTTTTTCATTCTTTGTAGTCTGATCTATAATTCTTTGATGTTAACCTACTATACTGTGAACTATCATATAAGAGAGTTTCCATTGTACATTACTTCTGAACTGATTCCTTTGAACTGCCCTGCATTTTGTCACATCTGTAAACACAACTTTCATCAATTCTGTCACTTCTGATATCTCTTCTGTAGATTCATCTAGTTACCATATACAAGTGAGTTGTTCTTCTACAAGTGGGTTGCCATCAAGTACAACACATGCATCATAATGCCAACAATCCCCCCCTTTTGACTTGATGGCAACCATGTTGGTGTTGATTACCACAAGCAACACCAAAATACTCTCCCCCTTTGACATCAAGGGAAAAGGGTTGACCAAAAAGAAGACTGTCATATCTAAACAACTGAATATAAACACTGAACATGCTCCCCCTAAGCACATGCTGAAAACTCCTCCTTTGTACATGCTGAGATGCACTATATCATTCATGCTCCCCCTAAGCACATGTAGAGTCTGCAAATATTTTCCAAAAGAATAACATGACTCTATAACTCAACTAACTGATTTTGACCATCTTATCACCAATGACTAATACATATATCAATCTCCCAACGAAGTGAGGATATATCGATTTTGACTCATCCTCCCAATCAAGTGGGGATATGTCGATTTTGACTCATCCTCCCAATCAAGTGGGGATATACCAAAATGTTTGTAATATAGCAATTATTACATCATCCTTCCCATGCACATTGGGTTAAGGACCCATCAAAAGACTACTATAGACAGAGACAAATTATTACATCACGGGTCTTTATATGATCTTTACATTGAATGATATACATGAAATTTATAACAGAGACCAAATATCTAAACAACAGCATGATAGTCATCAACAACCATGTATGATCTGCACCATAAGCATTTGTCAACAAAATCTAGACCTGTATATGTCCATCATCAGTTTCAAAAAATATCATCAACCTGTGACTAAGTATTCTGTATATATCTCTATCTATCTATCTATCTATCTATCTATCTATCTATATATAGATATATATATAATAATAATATATTATATATATATATATATATATATATATATATATATATATATAGATATCTCAACTCATCCTCTTGATCTCATCAGGATTAACTTGCTTCGTTTCCTTAGTAGAAAGAGCCTTATCATAACCTTCCATGAATCAACTAAGTATTTGCGATATCTCCAAGCAGTAACACAAAATCATTCACATCATATCATATGTGAAAAACACTATAGTCATCACATCATCATCAAGAACTGCATGATATTTCACAAGAACCCTTAATATATCAACCATGTATCATCACTAGGGAACATCCCACATCTGATAAGCATCAACCATGATAATCAACATATGTGAGTATCAACCTATCATCATTAGGTAAGAAATCATCGTCATTATGTGTCTAAGTAAGCCATGTCTTCAAATATCCATGTCTTCAATGCAACATGCAATAACACCATTCTCTTCACCAACCATCAATATTTATCAATATGCAACTTAAGTAATCATACTATATATCCATCAAAGATATAGAAATATGTATCTAGAAAACCATGAGCTCATGGTCATTTGTCTAGATTTCTTGATATAATCAACAACAACAATCCTCAACCATGTGAGATCCAAGAACTTTAGGAATCCTGCATCATAACTGCACCATATGATCTTTATGCATCTTTGCAGGCATGATGACAACAACATAAAAGAAATGAGTGGCTCATCATCAAATAATGAAGTTGTGTACTCAAGCTTTGTACTTCTCCTTGTTCTTATGAAGATCACCATGTAAGAAACATATATGTACTATATGCATCATCAACGAGTCATCCACAATCATCCTTAAATCTGATCTCAATACCAACTATGTGACCCCAAGTATCATATGAGTTTTTATCATGGGCAACTCATAACCGTAACATAGAGATATGTATCATTTAGCCATATAAGCATCATCATCATTGATTAGGTACCAAATACTTATAAAAATAATGCCAACAATTCTTTATTAGAAGCATAACATGTTTTCCCCCTGACCCTGTTCTACCTGTTCACTGTCAGATCTGATCATTGCATATATCAGTAAGAAGTATCAAGGCATCATCATCAATTAGATAAACATCAAGTTATCAACAACTTGTTAGGATCAAAAACACTTCTAAATAACATCCAATGACTGTAGTCATCTATCATCATTATAGAAAAGATAACTAATAATTGTCTAAATCATATCAAATCAGTTTTTCTCAGTCTGTCCCGCTGCATTTTTCTCAAACCACATATACGCTATTGTGCAGCTTCGAACTCGTGTATATACGCGACTTGTCTTCATGAAGCTTGAGTATGAGATTTAGAACATTGAAGTCTCACACTTTAAGCTCCCCCTGAGTCTGTTATGTTTGTACACTATGCCATGCCACATTTTTCTGACAATACTTCCTTCTTCTTCCATATCTTCAAGTGTGATAATGTTTTCTCCTTTTGGTATGTTGCCTGAAATTTTCTCCTGCATTCCTTTGCTATATGTCCAAACTTATTACATGTATAACATCTTACATGTTTCATATTTCTTCTATAGCAGTCAATGGCTTTGTGACCAAACATATTGTAAGAAAAACAATATCCCTTAAAGTACCTGGAAGCTTATGATCTTTCTGTGTGATTGTCTTGAACCATTCTACTTTCGCATCTTGCTGCAACATGTCCAAGATTATGACATATATAACATTCAACATTATTCATTTGAGGAAATAACCGACTATCACTTCCATATTTAGGAGTAAAAGATTTTCTTTGAAGAATTTATTTCCTTGGTTGTTGATGGGGTTGACCTCTAATCTCCTTGCTGAGCATTTCAGGTTTTGCAATAGATTTCCTTAACTTAGCTTGTGAGCTAGATTCACCTTCAACAGATTCATGGAAACCAAGACCAGATTTGATGGCAGGATACCTTTGACTAATAATAATATCATCCAAAATCTTAGTACTATCTTGAAATTGTAAAAGCTTATCCTTTTATTCTAATTTACCTTTTACTGCTTCCTTACTTTGTTTCCTTACTTTTTTAGTTTGGTAGCTTCTTCTTTGAAGGCACACTCCCTTTTGTCCAATAGATATTGTTGATCTCTAATTTTGTCTATGATACTCTTAAATTCTACCTCTATTTGATGTCTTTCTCTTTCACACATAAGAGCAAATTCAGTTGTTTCGCTGTCACTTTCATCATCTTCAAATGGATAGAGAAATGTATCCCCAGAGGATAATGAATTCATACCTGATGGTTCTTTTGCTTGTTCATCTTCATTCTGAGGTGATTCTAAATCTGAAGAGTTGCTTCCACATAATCCTCAATCGACTCTCCCACCTTCATAGTTCCTTTAAGATGCCTTATTCTTTTGAGGTTCTTTCTTCTTTAGCTTCTTTCCCATTGTTTCTACAGATCTCCTTGAAGCGATCAAGCTTCTGCCAAAGGACATGCTCTCACACCAATTGTTGGAAATAATACTAAGAGGGGAGGGGGTGAATCAGTATTTGTAAAACAATAAAATTTTCATTTCCATAATCAGATTTATATACGCAACTTCAGTAAAGGGAACTCGTGTGTCCACGCAATTGTTCTTCAGGCAACCAAAGTATATCTAGTGAACTTATGATTCAGTTAATTCATCATCTGTTGATCTTTAATATGTACATCAGTTCTTTCATAACATTAAATAGTAACCATGAGCACTTAATAACAGACTGAACCATCACACAAGAGCAACACACATGAACACCAAGATTTAAGGTGGAAAACCAATGTGGGTGAAAACCACCTACTGCTGTAGTCTCTGTCTTCTTTTAATAATAAGAAAATATGTTTACAACATTGTACTGGTGTAGACTCATACTAGTACGCAGGCTTCTACCTACAGAAGGTTACAACCTTCTCTCATTCTCCAGCTTCTACTGGAAGGGAGCTACATGTTAGAAAATTATATATTACAAAGAAATGGAACAAATAAAATATTGCAAAAATATAAACACAGAAAACACATAAAACAAGAGAGACACAAATGTATGTGGTTCACCCAGTTTGGGCTATGTCCATGTAGAAACAGCCAGTCCTTCCTTTTATATTATCCATCAAACTAAAGAGATACAACCTACAGTAGATCCGTTGTAATTCCTCTTCGCTCTCAATCTCCTCTCTCTTCCTCACTCAGAATATAGATCTACATAGAGGCAATACAATTCCCTCATGTATAGCGAGGGGTTTCCTTCTAGGGAAACAAAACCTTAAATTAAACATAACTTCTACCGTCAGATCTCCGCCTAATGAACGACCCAGATTGACTATGAAATTACAACATTTTACAAGGTAATTTTACATCTATTCTTAGCTTCGGGGGCACTGCCGTTGACCACCCCGCTAGGGGGAGCTCCCAAAAGGTCGCAGCACCCCCCCTTGGACCCCCCCTGCAATGAATATTTTATGGGCGGCGTTTCCACCCCATTTCAAACCAAGGTCCAATGCGGAGATACCTTTGAATACAGAAGATAATCAGGCTCCACACCCAACAATCTCTCACTTGGATACTGATTATAGCAACTCCACCGTTGCTTCATTTGATGGATAATGACTCCACATTGGACTTGGTTGTTTCTCATATTCTTCATCATACTTGAAGACCAATTGAATCTGAGCAGACTCTCAGTTTCTCCCTCGTTACAACTTTTGTTAACATATATGCAGGATTCTGGCTAGTGTGTATCTTTCCCAACTTCAACTGTCCATCTTCCAACGCTGACCGTATGAAATGGTACTTGAGTTGTATATGCTTAGTCTTGAAATGAAATTCAAAGTTCTTTGCAAGATGTATGGAACTCTGGTTGCCACTGTATAACCTACTGAACTCCTGCTTCTTACCCAATTCATCAAGAAAAAATTGTAACCAAATCATTTGTTTACTAGCCTCTGTAGCAGCAACATACTTCTGCTTCTGTTGTTGAGAGTGCAACAACACTTTGCAGTTTTGAGACCCAACTGACAGTTGTTCCACCTACAGTAAACACGTGCCCTATTTTGCTCCTCCGCTTATCTCTATCACCCACCATATTTGCATCAACATATCCCTGTAGAGCAATGTTTGAACCACCAAAGCATAATGCTTGATTTGTGGTACCTCTCAAATACCTGAGAATCCACTTCACCGCCATCCAATGTTGTTTTATTGGATTGTTCATGTACCTTCTTACAACTCCCATTGCATGTGCAATATCAGGCCTTGTGCAGACCATTGCATACAGTAAACTTCCAACACCTGATGCATATGGAACCTTAGACATATGAGCCATTTCTTCTTGAGTCTTGGGACATTCCTCCTGACTTAATTTGAAATGGCTAGCCAAAGGTATACTGACTGGTTTTGCATTTTGCATATTAAACCTTTTTAACACCTTTCCTATGTACTCACTTTGAGACAATGTTAATTTGTGATTCTTCCTATCTCTAGTTATTCTCATACCAAGAATTTGTTTTGCAGCACCCAAATCCTTCATTTCAAATAAGTTTGCCAATTTTATTTTGAGCACATTTATTTCTTGCATGTTAGAACCTACAACAAGCATGTCATCTACATACAATAACAATATAATATAGTTGCCATCATTTTTCCTTTTGAGATAAACACAATGATCAAAGTGATATCTAGTATAACCTTGTTCATACATAAACCTATCAAATTTTAGATACCACTGCCTTGGAGCCTATTTTAATCCATACAAGCTCTTCTTCAACTTACACACTAGTTTCTCCTTCCCTTTTACCTCATATCCTTGTGGTTGCTGCATATATATCTCTTCCTCCAAATCCCCATGGATAAAATTTATATTTACATCTAACTGCTCAAGATGAAAATATTCAGCTGCTACTAGACTTAAAATAGTTCTGATTGAAGTCATTTTAACAACAGGAGAAAATATCTCATCAAAGTCTATACCCTTTTTCTGTGCAAATTCTTTCACCACAAGTCTAGCTTTATACCTTTTTCTACCTCCATCTTCTTCCTTCAACTTGTAAACCCTTTTATTCTGCAATGTTATTTTACCTGCAGGCAACCTGACTAAGTCCCAAGTCTGGTTATGTGTTAAGGAGTCCATCTCTGTTTTCATGGCTTTCTCCCACTTCTTCCTAGTTTCTACCTACACTGCTTATTCATAACATTCTGGTTCACTAGAATCAGTCAACAATACATAATATAATGAAGGAGAGTGTCGTTCAGGGGGTATACTTATCCTGGTAGATATTCTAACACCACTTTCAGGTGTTAGAGGTGCTTGTTGCTGTTGTGGTTGTTGTTTTGGCTATTGATCATTATGATTTTTAGGCACCATCAATTTTCCTGTGATCTCGTCAAGCACTGTGTATTCTCTATTTTCTTTTTCCTGTTTCTTTTCCTACAGTTGATCCTTATACAAAACATTTTCATTGAATATGACATCTCTGCTCGTAATGATTTTGTGTTTTTCATAATTATAAAAGCAGTAACCAAAATCATTAACACCATATCCAATAAAGGTACATTTATTTGATTTTTCCTCAAGATTTGTTCTATTTTCTTTATTAATGTGGACAAAGGCTTCATAACCAAAAGTATTTAAAAAAGAGTAGTTTACCTTTTTACCTGTCCATGTCTCCTCTGGAATACCACCATCCAAGGAACTTGAAGGCCCTTTGTTTATTAGATAAAAAACAATATCTACAACATCTTCCCAAAATTGTAAAGGAAATCCTGCATGCAATCTCATGCACCTTGCATGCTCCATGATTCTCTTGTTCATCCTTTCTGACACACCATTTTCTTGTGGTGTTCCTGGAACTGTCTTCTCTCTATGAATTCCATTCTTTGAACCATACCTATCAAACTCTTTGCTATAATATTCACCTCCATTGTCTGATATGAGACAATTCAACCTTTTTCCTATCTCATTTTCAGCCAAAGATTTCCATTTCTTGAAAGTATCAAATACATCAGATTTATTTCGAATAGAATAAATCCAGGTTTTTCTGGTTGCATCATCAATAAAAGTAACATAATAATGAGAGCCACCAAGAGATGATACCTGAGCAGGTCCCCATACATCTGTATGCACAAGCTCTAATTTTTTGATCTTCTTTTCTTTCCCAACCCTAAGGAATCTGACTCTCTTCTATTTTCCATAAACACAATTCTCATAGAATTTTAAATCAACATGCTTCAAACCTGGCCAAAAATTTCTTGAGTGAAGAATATGCATCCCCTTCTCACTCATGTGCCCGAGCTAATGATGCCACAATGTCGTATATTCTCCTGTAGAGGTTAAATAATTAAAATAATTAGAAATACCATTGCATAAATACAATGTACCAACCTTTCCTCCTTTCGCTATTACCAAGATCCTTTAGTGACCTTCTAGGTTTTATCTGTGAAAGTAGTTACACAACCTTCACCTCCCAACTACCCTGTTGAAATCAGATTTTTCTTCAGATCTGGAACATGCCTTACCTCCTTCAATAGCCATTGATTTCCATTTTGTTGTTTTCTGAAAACTATACCCATTCCAATGATTTTACAAGGTTTATAATCACCAAATCGAACATGTCCAAAATCTCCTTGAACATAATCATGAAAATGTTTCCTATCAGGTGTGGCATGGAATGAGGCCCCTAAATCTACCACCCAGGCATCAATAATATTTTGTAAAGAAAGAATCAAAGCATCTTGCAACACATCACCTGTTACATTCGCTTCATGATTATTTTCTTGTTGCGTCTCCTTCTTTTCCCTTTCAAGACTTGCAGTCTTTCTTCAGGTGTCATTTCTTCTCACATTTCTAGCACACTATCTCCGATATGGACTTGGATTTGCCTTTTCTTGACTTACTATGATATCCAGGGCTCTTTCCTCTTTCCATTTTTCTTCTCCTAGTCTCTGCAGTCAAAGCATTACTTGATGTCTCACCGGAGCTTTTCCATCACATTTCCTCACTAAGGATTGCACCGACAACATCATCAAAATTTAAAGTACTAGATCCAGAGACAGAGTTACTAATGGCAATAACTAAACCATTCCAATTTTCTGGCAATGAGCACAGAAATAACATAGCCCTAACTTCATCATCAAAAGTTACCCCTACAGAACTTAACTGACTGGTAACTGTATTAAACTCATTTTAACGATCAGCGACAGATCCACCTTTTGACATCTTCATATTAAATAAATGCTTCATAATAAATACCTTATTTGTGGCCGAGGGTTTTTCATATAGTTTGGCCAATGTTGACATTAAACCCTATGTTGTCGTTTCCTTTGAAATATTAAATGTTACTGACGTTGCTAGGCATAGTTGTATTGTTCCAAGTGATTTTCTTTCAAGAATATCCCATTCTGTATTTGTCATACTCATTGGATTCTTTGTCTTTTCACTCAATGGTTGGTATAGATCTCTCTGGTACAAATAATCTTCCATTTGCATCTTCCACAGTTGGTAGTTTTGGCCGTTAAATTTTTCGACCATAAACCTACCATCTTCTGCCATTGCTCCCACTCTAACCAAGAACCCTACTCTCCTGTGAGTTTATCAGCCAAACAAGACCTTCGGCTCTGATACCAGTTGCTAGAAAATTATATATTACATAGAAATGAAACACATAAAATATTGAAGAAATATAAACACAGAAAACAAATAAAACAAGGGAGACACAGATATATGTGGTTCACCCAGTTTGGGCTACGTCCATAGAGAAATAGCCAGTCCATCCTTTTATATTATCCAACAAAATAAAGAGATACAACCTACAATAAATCTGCTGTAATTCCCTCTTTGCTCTCAATCTCCTCTCTCATCCTCACTTAGAATACAGATCTACATAGACGCAATAAAATTCCCTCATATATAGTGAGGGGTTGCTTTCTAGGGAAAAAAACCATAAATTAAACATAACTTCTACCATCAGATCTCTGCCTAATGAACGACCTAGATTGACTACGAAATTACAACATTTTACAAGGCTCCCAAAAGGTCGCAGTCGCCCCCCCCTGGACCCCCCCTGCACTGAATATTTTATGGGTAGCATTGCCACCCCATTTCCAACCAGGGTCCAATGCAGTCATACCTTTGAATACAGAAGATAATCAGGCTCCACACCCAACACTACAACCCCCTAGCTCTTGTACTAGCTGATATGTTTACTAGTATGTAGGCTTCGACCTACAGAAGGCTACAACCTTCTTTCTTCCTCTAGGGAAAATGTTTCATAAATTTTTAGACTGGATACTCTTAGAACACAACACCATAATTTGAAGGTCACGTTTCATCCAATTTTCATACTAGACCCATTAACAACATTGAAGCTCAAAATCAATCACCACTGCAATACAACTATCAAATATATCTGCATAAACCAATCACTGAAACTCAAACATCACAAATGAATTAATCAATCACTTTGAAAACCCATCATCACTGTAGCAAATCACAATCAATCAATATGATCATTCATAATACTTTCACAGAATACAGTCACCAGAACCCAAAGGAGAACCCAGAACTCTGCAACAGCAAATAGAAGCAACTGAAACATACTTAATAAGGTATACGCTACTTCCATGTGTCAAACCAGCGTGTATATGTGCTTTTATCAATGCCAAATAGCGTATGCATCTGTAAATATTCATTCATGATTTTGCAGCTATTCCAGACTTCAGTTATACCCAGATCATAACATTTACAGAATAGTCGGTATTCAGATCTAGATTATACAAGATCAAAACCACATAACGATAATTCATTTCAATCCTTAAGATCCAGATCTATCATTAGATATTATCCCTCATCAACCGGTAAGGTTCATACTTAGTTCAGATCAAGCAAAGAACCATAAGATGATAACCTGCATACTAGATCTCACACTCATCAGATATTCAATACTTGCACATGTTGGCCTAATGATCTTCTCCTCCTTATATAGTTTTAGGCCTTTCTCAATACCATGTATGAAAACCACTTAGGACCAATACCTTAGACCAGATACCTAGGGCCAATACCTCAGGCCAAATACCTTGGACCAATACCATGGATCAAAATACCTTGGACCAAATACCTCGGACCAAAAACTTAGTTTTCCAACAAATATGCGCTTTTCCTTCTGTGAAAGCGCATGTGTACTTATACGCTACTTGTGTTCAGTGAACCTACGTGTATATGCAACTTGGTCAAGGTGAACCTGCATATACCTCTCTTTCTTCATTCTTTGTAGTATGATCTGTAATTCTTTTTTGTTAAAATGTTGTACTGTGAACTGTCATCTGAGAGAGTTTCCATTGTACATTACTTCTGAACTGATTCCTTTGAACTGCCCTGCATTTTGTCACATCTATAAACACAACTGTCATGAATTCTGTCACTTATGATATCTCTTATGTATATTCATCTAGTTACCATATACAAGTTAGTTGTTCTGCTACAAGTTGGTTACTGTCAAGTACAACACATGCATCATAATGCCAACAGTGACCTTACCCAATGGGAAGACACTTCAGGGTAAAAATAAATCATGATAGTCTTAAATAATTTTTAGAACAAATATTATCTTTAGAAGAATACAAAAATGGGTCACAAATATGTTGGGTTATTACTTTGACATCATCTATAGAAAAGGGAAGCAAAATTTTGTTGCAGATACACTCTCAGGAAAGGATGAGTATGTTAAGGCATTCTTTTATGTTATTTCTGTTATCCAACCAGATTGGATAAACAAGGCAAGGGATGAATGGAAGAAGGACAAGGAAGTGTGAGCACTCATTCAAAAGTTGCAGAAGATCCCAATTCAAACAATATTGCCAGAAATTGAAGAGGAAGGAAAAATCATATTGGAACCTAGAGCAGTCACAAAAACAAGAACCCGACAGCTACAAAATCAATCAATTTTACAGTATCTCATCAAGTGGAAGAACTTACCCACTGAAGATTCCACATGGGAGGACAATAATTTTATACAGAAGCATCAAGAACTACTCAAGCATTGAGGACAACACTTTTTGAAGAAGAGGGGCATGTTAGGCCCTTATACTACTAGTGTAACCCCTTATCGTTATTTTTTTTTTCTACGCAAAGGCTAAGCTAAATTATATTAAAAAGGAAAAAATATTTACAAGAGGGCGAGACCTCTGAGAGCGCCATTGTAATGTGCAGCTCTCTATCAACCTATCATCAAAAATGGCCATGCCACTAAGGCGAGTGCCTCTTACTATGAATACATAACAGAGAATATAGTTCATAACAGAGAATACATAACAGAGAATATAGTTCCTGTGTCCGCGACCATTCAAACCGGCTTCAATATCCGAGCTGGGACCATGAACTGCCACCATGATCACTGTGCAACCGCTACCAAAACCACTACCAGACCATACCCGACGTGCAGCATCAAACCAAACATAGACTAATGAACAGAATTCCCCACCCCATTGAGCATGCTCCAACGAGCAGATCCACGACCAAGACCAGACAAAATCACAAAACTCGACAGTCGAAATATTAGGAATTTTCTAGCAGGTTACACGCATACCTTCAAAAATCACGCAGGTGAGGATCGCTCAATTGTCTTTGTCCGGCTTATAGGCTTTAAGCTTGTCTAGAGGCACCCAAGTGATCTCCATTCCCTCTGGCACGTCCTCCAGCTGCATTTCGGGTGGCAGAATTGGGTATAAGGTATTGGCATGATGGAAATCTGGCAGCTTGGGCTCGCCATGCGTCGGAGGAGCTGAGGTGGTGGCTCCTGCCTGATCCTGAGGGCTCCTTGGCTGATCTTGGGCCATTACTGGCTCGTTCAGGTCCAAAATGCATCCAATTTCCTTTTTGGCTTCCACTTGCTCCTCTGTGGGCGCCGACGAGCTTTCCTCAACCAAATTTCTTGGGGATGAAGGGACATATGAACTATCCCCCCCTCGCCCGCTTGGCAAAGAAATTTCAGAGCTTCCAGGCAAGTGCTCCTCAGAAGTTCCCTCTACCCCATCTTCTTCGTCGAAAATAATTGTAATCAGAGCCGAAATTACAGGCCTGTTGGTATCGTGTCTATATTGGAACCTAGCCGACTGAACCGAATTGTAAATTGACTGCCCTGAGTCCTCTGTTCTGTTAGAGGAGGGGGAAGCACGATTCAGGGGAGAAATACGCCTTGGACTGCGATTTCCCCGCCTCCCAGCTCTGCTTCTTTGGCCCCCCCGACGAGATGATGCCCTGTACCTGGGAGCCATTCTGATGAACCAGTGAGTCAAGGGAAAGAACAACCCGTTGAATTTCTGAATCACAAACCAGGCAGGATGCTTGGTATTGCCTCTTCTACCATGCCCCCTCGAGCGATTTCCCTTGCCAACAAATACGCTCAGAAGCAGGTAAGCTGGGAGCAAGGATAATTTCCGGCAAATGGGCGTAATCTCAAACCTTCCCTCACCAGGCGTCTGAAACGGCTCGCAATCGAATGACAGCTCGTCCTCCCTCGCCATTTTGAAATGCATTGGGCTGCTGTCCTGAGTTCACTGCATTGATGAAGAGCATTGAATGCTCATTCCTTCCAACGGCAGGCGTTTAATGGCCTTCATTACTAATGCCCCTTCCGATGGAGAGCCAGCTGCCCCTCGCACCCCCGCGTGGCAAGCTATTGAATCAAATCCTCACAGGACAAACACTCGCATCCGAGTGAACCCCTTATCGTTATTAGTACAACCCCCTTATTATATTGTTTTACCCATGTAGTCCCCATATTATTACTATTGTGCCCCATAGAAGCCTAGTATTGTTATTATTGTGCCCTTATATTAATACTGTTATGTCGGCTCTGATTATATTATGACCCCTTAGACTCCTATATATAGAAAGGAGGTCTTGTCATTTGTATCATCCAAGAATTGTTGATTTGTGTAATGTAACAGAGGCTTCCCCCTCGAAGAGGCTTATTTCTAAGGCATTCATCTATCTTTTCTATCTTTATGTGAGCTGGTTTCATAATGGGATTAGACCCAGGTTTAGAGTTAGATGTGCTAACCAACAAAACCCTATACCACTGGCCCTTTTGGCAGTGACCTGCTTGCGCAGATCGCGGTCTCACCCGAGGTGATATTAGGGGATTCTAGAACTAGTTTTCTGCATCCAGAGGGACCATGCAGTGTGGATGTAGTGTTTCTAACTGTTTAGGGCTTAATTTGATCTTCGTGAACCATTAACCTTATTGTTACAGTCGTAAACTATTTTCCTACTGAACAGATTATCGAACTATGCGTAGCCAGACTAACATGTAGTATTCATCATATAAAACAATATTTGAAACTTTGCGATGCAATTGCAGAAGAAACATACGAAAACAAATCATAAACAGGCTAAAATACAAAAACTATGTGAACATATTGAAATACACATATCTATCTAAATTCTTCTTTATTAGTCCAAGTCTTCATGGATAAATCTCTCTAACCTTGTGCACATAGCTATAGGAACCTATGCACACAACTATAGCATTACCAAGGTCTCTATGCACACAACTCTAAGAGCCTTCCCTTCACCTGACTAGAGTAAGATCTCACAAAAACAGACTCAAAGATATTTTCATCAATTGATTCATTCCTTAGACTTGCTAAAACATCCCTTTATATATTCTTTTACCCTTACAATACCATGGTCTTGTTGTGCCCTACAACAACCCCCCATTTCATATCAATATTATCCCAAAACCATAATATGAAATGGGTCCCTTTTTAATTTTGGTTTTAATTGGTATCAACTTAGTTCTATTAAAAAAGGCCCGAAGAGATAAAATAAAAAATTACCCAAAAAGCCTTTTCAATAAACCAATCAAAAGTTTTAGCATAAATAATTAATCTTTTGTCATTGCGATAAAGCGATCACAATATTGCATATCGCAATGACAAAGGGAACACAACTTGAGGACATATTGGTTTACTCCGATGTGAAATCGCTATCGGGTATCGGCAAGAAATGAACTAACGCAATTAAAGCCCCCTTGCTCCAATGCGATGCGATATCGCTATCGGCAATCGGCGATAATGATTTAACGCAATAAAGCTCCCTCTTGCTCCGATACGATGCGATATCGCTATCGGCAATCGGCAATCGACTATGCACGCCTTTTTAACTGCCCCACTCGCTACTCCCGACGCGATGAGATATTGCTATCGGCGATCGGGGATTCCAAATGGAACCAAAATAATGATTAATGATTTCCCCCGACGCCCGATTGCGATAAAGGAAAAAGTGCAGTTTTCGAAGAAAATCTTAAAAGCGGTTCAATACGATTTATTCGTATTTAAGGCCTTATCTTTCGAAAAGCCACTCATCTGCGCTCAATCGCAAACACTCCCAAGGCATGCTTCAAATAAATCATTCGGCCATTAATCGAATTGACGGGCATTGATAAGATTGACAGGCCTTAACGGCCATTCAATGAAACAGTAAGCCTGCGATCTGTTTACAGATTTTATTCGAGGCCACCTTAAGTCAATCGTTCGCCATGAATTTATCAATATATATCTTAGTCTATTCGATTTATGCTATCATTTTCTGTATTACGCCCATTATCGTCTCTGTGCAGAATTGTTCCGCAGAAACAGATTTAACCAGAATGGGGAAGAAGTCCAAGAAAACCACAATGGTTTCCGCTTTACCGGCCACAGGGCAACCTGTTGTTGATCCAAGCAATTAAAAGGAAGGGCTCATATCGGACACTACATGCCTAGGACTTATCAGAGCTACTTGGCAAGGCAAATATGATTTGATCGAAGCCGAAGACCCGAGGGTGACATTAATACAAGTTTCAGCCGACAACACCAGCAAATCAGAGGCTAATCTGAGCGATTTAGCCAACTCTTTTCTTCATCTAATAGTGGCCCGGGAGCAAATCCTCCCATATACAGATGTGGTAAGATGGGCGATTCAGGAAATCCCAATTATCGACAGAACTTTCAGCACCACAGATGGGAGAATTTTTGGTCCTTTTCGAGCCAAGGATCTAAGGCAAATGTATCATTTGCCAGAGGCAGAGAAGAAGTAAAACACGGCATTCCTGGAGAAATTCCGAGCTGAGAATGAGACTGAATCCGAACCCATTTGGGGTTGGAGACAAAATCCAGCAAAGCACAAGCACGAATCTTCGGGTAAGTACTCGGTCGATTCTCTATGCTCTCCTTATTGCTATGCTGGGATAATGATGTGCAGATTGTGGGGATTACATGATTCTGCCAATTTTACCATAGATATGGTCCTCTTAATGGAGGGGGCATGTAGTGGCAAAATAATGGATTGGGCAGATATACTGTCCGATAAGTTAGCATCTGTAGTTCTTGATTTCAGACTCAAGTCCCGCGTCACTGAGAGGTTCATTCCCCCATTTTACTACAGTGCCTATGTATTAGATGTTTTGTGTTTTAATTCTGAACTTCCTGTGCTCGGATGGAGGTGGACGTCGCAAGACCCCGCACCCGTCCACATATACCATCAAAAGTTGTGGAAGACCAACTACAAACACCATTTGTATCAAATCTGCAACGGTTTCATGTTGCCTATTCATTATTCCATTTTCAATAAGCCTGCCCCTAAGATTTCCTACCAAGCAGGGGTGGATTTACCTTCCATAGGGAGTTGGTTTGGGGAGGAAACGTTCACCTATATCAGAGTTTTTGGCAGTCAAGCCAAGCCCCACGTTCTTCCTCTATACATCCTTGATAAACTACTGGCCAGGGAAATAGCCTATCAGATCAACGCCGATGGGGTTACACAAACTCTGAAGAAATCTAAGAAGCACATCTGGCCCTCTTTTCCTTTGAGAATTGGTATCTACACTCTGCATGATCTCAAACATGCAGAGAAAGAAGCTGAGAAAATAAATTCACTGACCCTGGCAACTGTACCGAGTAGGCGATTCGATCCGAACAAAGTCGCCTACAATGCACTCGACCAGGCCAAATTGGCCAAGTTCGAGCATAAAGAAGACAGATTTGAGGACTTGTTCGCATCGGCCCAGTCGATGTATCAAGTTAAATCGCTCGCCATACTCGAATACAACAATGAGGGACTGGTTGAATTCAACAGACTTAGAGAGCAGAGGTTGCAAACTCTGCCTCTAGACCTGTTAGCAACGACTCCAGCAACAGAATCAAGCGAGCCTGAGCAGCGAATTGATAAAGAACCTCCTATTACATCAAAGCAACAGGAGGAAGTACATGAGTAGAGACAAGAAGAAACCCAGGCGAAATTGTATAGACAGGAAGAGACCCAGGATAAAATGCAAGAACAGAGCAGTTCAAAAGTAAATGAAGATACACAGATTGATCCGAAATTGCTCCAGGAATGGCAGCAATTTAATTTGATTATCGGCAATCTAGAATGCTCTAAAGATGACGAGATTTCAAAAGAGGGCAACACACTGGAAGCAACTTCAAAGCAGGTTTCAGGTGAAACCAACGACCCACCCAAATTAAAGGAAGTGGAAATAATCCCAAAGGATCCATCGGGCGAAATCATTTTGCAGATAGAAGAGATTCCTCCCTTGGATGTCTTCTATAGCCCTAAGCATAAAGCTGTAGTGAAATGACAGAGGAAGAGGAGAAGGACTGATCAACCTTCTTTATTCCCAGAACTAACAGTAACGGGCAATGTGGTATGGAAAGAAGAATTTGACCCCTCCGATGACTTGACAAAGCTATCGCAATATGCTGGAGCTTATTCAGCGGTGAAAATAGATAAAGCATCGGAGGTGAGCAGTTTATTAAAGACAAAAGATCAGGACATCTTTTCGCTACAGGCACAATTATCGGAAGCGCAGCAGAAGGCATAACAGGCAGAACAGCAATTGCTAGTGCACCAACAAATAAACAATCAACTGACTAAGCAATTGCAGGAAGAAAAACAGAGGATTGACGATAGCGCAGTCCAAAAGCAAAAGGAGCTATCGGCAACATTGGTGCAACTAAAAACATCAACTGAGGAAATGCTAAAATCCAAAGATGAGCAGATCGCTCAATTATCAGCTCAACTTGAGGAAACGAAAAAGCTCCCGCAGGTAGATGAGTTTAAAGCAGAGGCATTTCAATTAAACAAAGGATTGATAAATCAAATGAAGCTCTTGTGTCATCAAATCACTGAGGCAGAACCATTGTGCGACTTAGTGGCATCCATAAGTGAAAAAGTAGAAAAGGCGAGGACAGATTTGGATCAAGCCGAAGAAACATTAACAAATTTTCTGGAATGGCAAGATTTCGATCAAGGACAGGCAGCTAACCTACCAAGGATTCTAGAATCGCACAAAGAAATATTATTCACAGAATGGCAATCTCAGTTAATGAAGGTAGAAAGAGCAATTTTAAGATGCAAGGCAACCACTAGTAATTTGGTCGAATTGGTAAATAATACTCTTTACTTGTCTAACATGATTTCTCAATGTACTCTAGGCAAATTAACAGCAACAAAGATGTTGGAGCATTCATGCTACCCAGAGCTGGAGAAAAATGGAAGGTTAATTGTGGGAATCAACAGTTTGACATGGGATGCCTATTGGTTCTTTTTAGTGAAGCCGCACAGCCAGAGAGCTGCCCTCAAATGCCTCACAGATGCGATCGGGTATATCATACTCGATATTCAGATGCCACCTTCACTGCCCAACTCAGCTTGCGCCACAACAGACCACCCGAAGTGGAGCCAATGCTTGCGATAAGCCAGCTCAGGTTTAAAGGCAAACAACCTGAGTCATGATTCACATCGCCGACTGCCAGATCGCTCCCTAGAAGATAGATAGTATCAATTGATACCAATTAAGTAGGATTTTGTTTCATAGATTTTTTTTAGTTTAGTAGTATTTATAGACCCTTTCATGCATTTAGAAAGGGTCGTAAAGCTTTGTATATGACTTAAACCCTGAAGTTGCACTATTGAACTTCAGGGATATTCTTTTATGAAACTGGACCAATCATTCTGATTTTGATAAGGAAGCTTTTATACAAATGTGCACTACTGTCTTTGTTTGAAAGTATTTCTGCGTTGAAGGAAGAATTTCAAATAGTGATTGATATTGGGAT
>APFE031666802.1:0-29426 GCA_000404065.3 Pinus taeda
AGCATCCCCATCAGGTGGGGGACTTAGGTTGATGAATCCCGGGAAATTTTCCATGTAAAGATGAAGTCCTAGTCAAACTAGCGCACTCAAGATCTAAATGGGTAATGTGATCGTGGCCAGATAAATTATTAAGACATTTAATTTGATCTTTTCATATTTAAAGAGTCGAGAAAAGGACGAAAAGTTGACTCTAGTCTCCTTCGATTGTTTTTCGAGCACAAAGTGACAAGCTGCTCGCTTACACCTTTCCTGTTAGACAGTCTGAAAAGGATCAAAAGATGACTACTCTGGAAATCTAGGTAAAAGGGCGTGCCAAACAAACCGTAAAACTGCTTATACACCTTAGCGATCAGAAGATCACCAAGGACTTCCCGTACTGCAATCAATCTTCCCGAATGCTGTGTTAAGTGCATTACGGTTTGTAGGGCGACAAACTCGGCTTCCTATGGATCAAAGGTTGTAAGCCTATAGGGGTCTCCCAATTTATACTCGACAGTACGTGGGAGCACAATCCGTACTGGCACCTATCGTCTCACCGTGGAGGAATCACCCAACCACTCAACGATAAACTACCAGGCTTAACGACACCGGAACACGTCTCTAGCCTAGACCTCTAGAATGTGAGCATTAAGTTTCAATGCGTTGTTAGGTTCATTGAATTAATTTTATTGTTCATCTTCGATTAAGTCTCAATTTTTGGTCTTAGCGAATGTAATCTCTCGAAATGTCCTAAATGCCACTACATGCAAGAATTGTATTCGTTTCGTTTGGATGAAATCTAGCTATAGAAGAGTTAAGAGGTTCATACAAAAAAAACGATGTCAAAATTTCTAATGCAGCTAATCAACAAGAAAGGAAAAATCTTTTCTCTTTTTTCTTCTTTTAAAAAGCAAAAACTAACATAACATGCCTAATTGATGAAAAGCAAAAATCTTTTTCTTTTCTTTTAAAAATAATATGATAATGCACTTAAGGGGTTTCAAGAGAGATTCGCAATCAGATAATTCATTCCAAAGAATCTGTAACCAGATCTGAAACATAAACAAACCCAGCAAAGCAAAGAAAAACCAAGATTTTCAAGTAACTATGTAAGCTAAGTCACAATGAAATCAGGTAAGATAAGCAAGCTAAAAAGCGAGATACTTGCAGTATGAAATGTAAAACTCATATAACCACCAGAAGAATATGGAAATCAATCAACAAAAAGACCGGATCTGTAAATCATCAATCCAACAGAAGGTTCAATAACACAAAAAACCACAAAGGCCAAGATGTAAAATCGGTGGACAAGGGAAAACAACTGAAGGATGAAAAAAATCACCAGCCAACTATCAACCCAACAGACTTCCAGGAGGCATAAAAAGAGTAGAGAGACACAAACCCAAGCTTAAGAAACTGGCAGACAAGTTTATTAAAAACTTAAGCAGCGCGGCGCGACTGTACGTCTGCAACTCGCGCTAAACAGAGATTGGCGTGAGTTGTCTGAGAGCAACACGTGCCAACCAGCGCGACTGTGCAAAGAAAAAGCGCGCTGGCGGAGTTTGCCAGGCAAAAAGATAGAAAGGGTGGTCTCAGGCTTGGCTTCTAGTATCCAAACAGAGCCAGCAAATAAAAAAGACAGCAAGAACTCTAACCAAGAGAATTATTCAGACAAATAAATGAGAGAAAAACGACATGCGAAGCAAGATTGATATTGTCCAGTTTGTAAATCAACCCAAAGATCGACTGAAGTGGCGTTGATCTACTTCACTTCTGCATAGCATAAGTGTTTCAAAGGCTACCCGGCTACTCTTCAGACTCCGTCCACGATTTACAAATCAAACAATATAAACACAGTCAACAACCAACTCCCCAGTGGAGTCGCCAAATTGTTGAGGTCGGTAAATCCCCTTTGCGGACAGAGGCGATCCCACTAGCCCGACAGGGGTCTAGCAACAATCATACACGCTGCATGCAATTTCCTAATTGCATAATTTAAAGGTTGGTCAGAAAGACCTACCTGGAATCCAACGCTATTTGTCGTGGAAGAAACGTCTCTCCTGTCCTCTAGCTTTAGCCGGTCACTATCCTTGCATTCCACGCATGGACACCTGCACAAACAAAGAACAATCCAAAACAAGCGTAAAATCCAATATCATACAATTATATATCAGTCAAGAAGGATAAAACTCAAATATTACCAGAAGAATACAAGAGTGGAACCATAATAACAGTCGTTCATTATTCAATAAAAGAAGAGAAGAATTACAACCAATAAAGGCTTGACGCTGCAAATCTCCTCCAACTAGGTCAGCAGTTAGGCATGCCTTGCAAAGTCACTTCCTCTCTCAACATTCCAGCAGCATAACTTCTCTCTCAGCTCTTACTATCAATCTAACATAATCTCAGCTCAGCTTAGCTCTTGTACAAAACTCAAAACTTCAACACTCTGACACTAGCCGGTTCAATGCAGGATGACAGTTTTTATAGATGGAAGAGGTGGAAGTATTCATCGTATCCGGACATCTACTGAAGATATGGTATTGTCCCAGAATAGCCTTTGGACTGAGTTGTCATGGATGAAAAAGACGACACTCGATCATATCCATGGGATTTTTCCCAGAGAACTGCATGAGTAATGGAGGAAAAAACACTTCAGTGCGCGTTGGCTAAAAATCATGACTAATTTTTTGTGGCGCGGGCTTTGTTCTGTGACAACGCGTCCATGGGAGCGCCCTCTTTGGAGGAACTAATCCATTGGCGCGGGTTAGACACTGTGGACCTGCGCTAATGAGAAAAGGGCATTTTTTAGGGTTGATCTTCAAAAGGTGTCTTCAGGGATATTGAAGTTCATACTTAGGAGACTCCAATGCAAGTGTTTTCAAGTTATGTCACTGGTCATAGGTCCGTAAATGTGTCCTCTAGTGTGTGACAGCGGGGGTAACAAGAACGGTGACCAACGGTGACAAATTACTGCGTAACAACTAGTACTGGTGTTGTACTAATTTTCTCTTTTAAGGTGTTGAAGGCTTTCTGTTGTTTACCTCCCCACTTAAACACCTGTTTCAATCCTATTAAAGCTTGTAATAGAGCTGCAATCAATGAAAAGTTAGCAATAAACTTTCTCCAATATTGTGCTACCTCTAGGAAGCTCCTAACCTTCATAGCAGATTTGGTTTTAGGCCAATTCACAATGACTTCAACCTTAGAGGGATCCATCTTCAATTCACTACCCCCTACAATATAACCCAAATAATTTAAAGATGTTTACCAAATTCACATTTTGACAATTTTACATAGAGATTTTCTCTTCTTAAAACATCTAAAGTCTTCTTCACATGCTTTACATGGTCTCCCCATGTCTTAAGAAAAACAATAATGTCATCTAAATAAACAATTACAAAATCATTAATAAATGGTGTGAGTACATCATTCATAACTCTCATAAATGTAGCAGGAGCATTAGTTAAGCCAAAAGGCATAACCAACCATTCATAAAGTCCTTGCTTTGTCTTGAAAGAAATCTTCCATGCATCCTATTCTGCAACTCTGACCTAATGATAACCACTTCGCAAGTCTAACTTAGAAAAGTAAACTGGTTCTTTCAATTGATCTAATAGATCATCAATACGAAGAAGAGGATAACGATTCTTGATCATTATTTTATTTAGTGCTCTATAATCAATGCACATTCTCCACAAACCATCTTTCTATCTTACCAGCACGATTGGGGATCCACATGGTGATGTGCTTGGTTGTATAAACCCTTTATCGAACAACTCTTGTACTTTGTTCTTTATCTCTTCATTCTCTAAAGCTGACAATCTGTACATTCCAATGTTAGCTAATGGCGCATCTTGCTGTAAATAAATATCATGTACTATTTCTCGCTTGGGTGGCAGACATTTACGTTCTTGAAACAGAACATCATACTCTGAAACAAAATTAACTAAATCATCTTTCTGTTTAGAATCACAGCCTTCAAATACATTGGACATTTCAAGATCCTTTGCCTTTACAACTATTAGTAAAAATTGCTTACTTGAATTCACAATTCTTTTCATCTATCCTGAGTTTATGACAAAATAGTTACCTTTGAGTTTATGAGCTCTTACAATATATTCTCTTCCATTTTTAGTGAGTTAATACTTATTCTCAACTCTATAGAAAATAGCTTTCCTATCATACAAGTATGCACTTCCCAAAACAATACCACATATATCCAATGGAACTATATCTAATTCAACCTCATCTACAAATGTTGATCCAATAGCAAACCTAAGTTTGCATTGTCTCATTACTTGTAGCTTTGTTTTATCACACACCCAACCTAATGGATATGGATTCTCATGAAGTTTTGTTTGTCATCCCAACTTCTTTACAATTGTTTCATAAATCAAATTTACTTGTGATCCACTATGAAATAAAGTATCAATCTTATTGTGCTTGGAAATTACTCTAATATGAAAAACCACTTTTCTTTCCCTCTCGTTACTTTCATTATCAACAGATTATGCAGAATTACTTGTGGATGGTTCATAATCTTTACCTTTAATAACCATGGTTATAACTATTGTTTAATCACCTGAATCTGATCGGAAGTCCTGCTGAATAGCAACAACCTTCTTTCCCCCCTTTCCACCAAACTTCTTAGGTTTCCGTTCTGGATGAAAAGACCAGCAATGTGCCTCATTGTGTCCTTATTTCTTGCAATGAGTGCATGAAGGTTTATCCTTCTTTATAGTGTTTGCTTTCCTCTCCTTCCATTTAATTTTCTTCTTTTCCTTACTCTTGCTTATAGAATATTTAGGTGATCCCCCAACCTCTGGGTTTACATTCTTACCTCTAGCTTCTAGATGTCTAGCTTGAGCTGATACATCATCTAAGCTAGTGGGATTAAACATGAGAATAATATGCTTTAAATATCTTTGAAGACCACCTATATACTTTGATAAAGTCTTAGGTGAGTCTAATGATATACCTAGAGTTAAAGCTATCTTTCTGAATTCCTAAGTATAACTTTGTACAATTTGACCCTTCAACTAACAAAGAGTTTGCCAACTCATCATTACTTGCTGCAGGTAAGCTAAAGGATAGAACTGTTTTTGATGGAAGAAACAAGTTCATTCTAGGTAGAAATGATTTTACCATTTTTTTGCAGATCAACTTGTGTCTTGCCTTCCAACCATACTAGTGTAGTTCCTCCAAGTCAAAGGTTGCCAACTAAATCTTCTTCCTTTCTAAATCAACGTTCTATACCCTGCAGTATACATCAATTTGTCTTATCCAATTATCTAGCTTTTCTGCATTGAGTTCTCCATCATAAATTGGGAAATCAAACTTCACATGTAATTTGATTAAAGAACTTTTCTTCTTCTTCTTAGAAGAGCTAGTGTTATGCGTAGAAGATGATGATGATGATGAAGGTGATGATGGAGGAGATGGTGGAGGAGGAATTTCCCCCTTTCCTGTTGCCTTTTGGAGGGGCAACTAGAAAAGGTTCCTCTGCTCCTTTTTCTGGTTTAGGTGTTGAAGTACTTTCACCTTGACCCTTCTTAAATACCAGATACATCTCTTCCACCATGGCTAGGAGTGCCTTAAAATGTTCTATAAACTGAGATTTTGATCCCAATGGGGCTTCTTCTACAATTCTCCTCTGAGAATAGACTCTTCCAATCTCTGGAATAGCCTCAACAAGTTCTCCTTCTCCTAGTCTAAGCTTTAATCTAGTTAGCATTCAAAATCTAGCATAAGATTGTCTAACATTAACAAAACCAAATGCTCTGAAACCACTTGATCCGAAATGCATTCTAATTCAACAAGAAAAGATATTACAGAATCATGTGTAGGAATGCCTATATTATTTAGTGCAACAGATCGAAAATATTGCGAATAATATAGAGAATGAACAATCAGAAAACATAACAGGCACACACATCAACACAACAAATAACTAAGGAGTTCACTAGACCTCCTGGCTACGTCTCTTGGTCCAACTTTTAGTGTCAGCCTCTATATTAAGTCTTCAAGAATAGATTATTACAAAAGTGAGCTCAGAAATAGAGTATCAACCAATAGTGACATCAAAGAGGGATCTTCTCGAAAACCTCGAGTCTAAAAGAGTGCAGAGACTCTCCCTTTGTCCTATTCCTCTATTCAATTTTCCTCAATCTGATTAATTGATTGTCTTTCCATGACAGTCTTCAACTGACTTCCTCCGTACTATAGACATATTTGGGCACTGCAACTCCGATCTTATATCTCCATAAAACAAGAGCTTCTAAGTCCCTAAAAGTGTTTTTTCATACCCTAAAGGAACAAGGTTCGCTGATTACATCATCTCCTAGAAGTTCTCCATGAAAAACTGCTTAGAACTAGTCAAAACTAGACCATATCACATGCTCCATGGTCAAAGTGTGATGCATTCCACCTAATGCACACGGGGGGTGCGATGCATACTGAAAATCCCTTCTATGGGGTGTGATGGGCGAGAGTAGACAAATAGTAGAGACAGTTTGCAAGGTGGATGATCATGGAATCTTCCAGAAACTTCTCTTGTGACACTTGCCTCTCTAAATTCGCCCAGGGATGATTAAGACATCATGAAATCTCCAAGTGGAATTGATAACTATCATAGAAATGACACTAATCAAAAACCTAGAAGCTGACTCACCCACCTGAAAACATCTATATATGGATCCCTCATCCTAGAGATCCAGAGGCTAGAATTTTGCATCTTGTAAGGAAGTGTTGTTGGTTTATTTGTGGAACATCATAGCGTCAGGTGATCTAGCTTTTCATGAGGTGAAGAAGGGATTTCATGCTAGGAGGATGGCTCTGCATCAAATAAATGGGCTGTAATCCTCTCTTCTACTACTTCTATCAATAAAGCTATCTGAGTTTTTCTCCATATTCTTGTATGCCTTTGAATCTTGAAAAGATATATGCATTAGTATGGTCAATATATATCTGATGCTATATTGTTTATGATGATAGATCTCTATGCTTTGATGGTATTATGCTGCTTTGACTCTATAGGTGTTCTTTGAAGTGGGACAAGTGAGGAAGGAGCGGAAAAGATTTGTCAAATGGGAGAGGAAACAAGTGAGGAGCCAAGCGGAAGACTGAGGTTGGTACTCTCTCATTCTCTCGTATCTATTTCTCCTAAAGGAAAACACAAGTAACTTTAGTTTGTTTGCTTCTAAGATAGATCACTGTCTTAGTGGGACTAGCAGCTCTGAATGGACACTAGTTTTCCCGATAACAAAATGGCGACTTGACTGGGGAGCAAATAGCTTGTTTGTTTGTTTCTAGTTTGTTTACTTTATAAACTACAGATGGAGCCTGAAATTAAGCCAGCTAGCCTTCGAACTGCTTTTTCTATGCAACTGCAATGTAGATAAATACTGTTTCAGTCAATCTCCAAGTTAGTTTATGAATTAAACATCTAACTTGCAAACATCCTAAGTGCCCTAGGGGTGGCTCAGGTAACCTCATTATATCAGCCCCTATGCTTTGTATTTACTGACTATCATTAGCTCAGCCTAAATCCTTGAACTAAGCTGCAAATTGTGACAAAAAACCAAGCCCAGTCTCATCCCTGGACCATCGCACTGTCTCCTTTTGACAGTCTAGATGCATCACACCTCCTGTGTGTTGTAGGTGAGATGCATCCTTGTTTCCCTGTGTTACAGGTGCGATGATCAAATAAGACTGTTTCTACCTCCAAATTTTGGTTTTTCTTCATTCTCTTCAGCTTTATTCAAGATTTTTGTTGTTTGTGATCAATATACCATTGTTTAAACTCCCTTCCTTTGCATTATTCAACCTCCATTGTACAAATAATTGTGAATGTTTTTATGTATTTTTCGCCATTTATAGTCCTCCTTTACAAACAATAGCTTAATCGAACTGTCATATTTTGATTTTAAAGTGTTGCAAGTGTCGTTTTCAGAAAAAAGAAAAGAATCCTCCTATTTTTGATAGTCGATTACACTGTTACTCTTGTATTTGATTTGACTTAATAGTATTTCAAGTGTCGAAAGTAGTTTTCAATTCAAAATTGCAAAGTGTCGTTTTTGTCTTCCTTTCATATTTTGAAAAGAAATTTGTTAGTATTGTCGCTTTGAAAGAAAAGATAGTTCAGATTTGTACTTAGCATTCCTTTTTACATTCACAGATTAAGAAAGCGAAAAAAAAATACATGCGTGTGCATTTGCATTTAGACTGCTTGTGGAGATTGATTTAGGACAGTGCATCTTAGTGTGTGCTCTCTGCTCTATGTTGAAAGAATTTTGCTTCTCTTTCCTTAGTAGCTAGGATTTTCATTGCAAAAAGAAGAGTAAACGACTATTTATCATCTTAGATAGCATATTTAGGAGTTGTATATATACATCACATGGTGAACCTTAAAGGAAAACTTCTTAAGAAAGATCAACTGTAAAATAAATTTCAATGAAAATAAATACGTTTTGGAACCTAATGCACAAAATTTACAAGTCTAGGCTAGAGACGTATTATGGTGTCATAAAGCCTGGTATGCATCGTGGGTTGGGTGATTCCTCCTCTTTGAGATGACAAGTGCCAATACAGACTTATGCTCGCACGTACCGTTGAGTATATATTGGGAGACCACAATAGGCTATATCCTTTATCCTTAGGACGTCGTGTATACTGCACTATCGATCGCAATGCACTAAACACAGCATTCAGGAAGATTGACTGCCGTACTTTAAAAAGTATTCTACAGTTTTGCGATTGGTTTGGTAATCTCCCTGTCTAGATTTCCAGAGTAATCACTTTTGTTCCTTTTCAAACACCTTAAAAGAAAAGGTCCATTTGAGCACTTGTCACTTCAAGCTCATTAAAAATTGAAGGCCAGTAGAGTCATCTTTATCTTTTTCTCGACTCTTAAAAATTGAAAAAACAAGTTGGGTCAAAGCGTCATAAGATTTATTTTAATCGGAATAACGTCACCATTCCCTCATTGATCTTAGGTTGAGAAAATGGAGTCTACCAACTAAGGATTTCCCCTTGGGGGAAATCCTAGTCCTTTATCCTCTTGGGGAGATGTTAGTGCACCTCACATGGCCACATTGTCCCTTCCAACACTGACAATTGGCCTGCTAGTATGGCTCTTCTCAACCTCTGTCGTTTAAAGCATCGTGATTCCTAAGCAATCAAATCAGCAATCGAATGATACTGGAGTTACCGCCCAACATTCTACTTCATTTGTTTCTCCCTCTCCTTCTTCCTCTTCGCTTGGTGAAGCTAGTAAAACTAAAAACCAAGTAACTGAGAAGAAGAAGAAAGGGAAGGAGAAGAAGAAGAAGAAGCCAATGACAAAAGGGGGCAACCAAGCATCGTCTAGTGAACATCCACACACTGCACCGTCCAAACCTAAATCTCCATGTGTCATTTGCAAAGGGGACCACTATCATTGAGATTGTCCTTACATCACACAGATCTTAAGGGACTAGTCTCCCCACTTGCACAATCCGGTGTCGTCAACCTCTGACGATCATGTTGAGAGTACACCGTCAACTAGTGAAAACAAAGTCAATGGACAGAAAGGAATATCTAAAATTCCTTGTAGACCATGTGAAGGTGATCATGCCATCCACCGTTGTCCTTTCCTAGACAAAGCTAAAAGAGCCTTGGATAACCGTCCTGCTTCACCGCAACGGGTTCCTCCTGGATACAAGAAACTCTGCTGAGTCCATCACTAGTTGAAAATCCGACTGACACACCTTTGTGGTCGATAAAAGCATATACCATTGAATATAAACCCTCTGAGCCCACACATGACCAAAGTCAACAGGTCGAGATGGCAATTGACCCAGTCTTGTCTTTAGAAAGTCTACCTTCAGATGATACAGCCACCAAAGAGAATGAGAATGACACCGTTCAAATTCTTTTTGTAAACACAGAATCTAATGAACATGGGGGGCATTTACCTGTTCCTTTACAACAGGAAGGAGGTTTGTCAGAGATGTATCCAGTCATTTATTCGGCCCCACCTACAAGCAACCTAGTCAGTTCTTTCGATTGGAATCTACTAGGCAGACCCCGTCTACCATCTAATGTACCATTCCGAATAATAGTACAAGCTTACAGAATGGTCATGGTCGGTACTATCATAGATGAAGGGGCTTCTATGAGTATCATTTCCTCAACTGCTTGGAAAGCGCTTGGTTCCCCATCGCGTCTACCTGAGATGTTAAATATGACAGGCTATGACAAAGGAACCAATCGACCGTTAGGGACCCTTCCAAATTTTCCTATAACATTCAGAAGGAAAAGCGTTTATTGGAATGTAATGGTAGTCCAAGGACCTTTAGATTACAATCTACTCCTTGGGAATCACTACATTTATAGCATGGGAGCTATCGTTTCCTCGCTCTTTCGAGTGATGTGTTTTCTGCATGAAGGCAGAGTGGTCTAGCTCGTAGACCAGCTTTCATTCCCTGGTTCACACATAGCTAATAGTCAAGTTCCATCCCTAACTAGTCTTTTTGCGCAAGGAAGGTCTCATCAATATCCATTCAATCCACCTAATGAATGCTGGTGATTCGGTGAATGTGACTAAACCCAGGGGGCATGCACCTTGGTCTGCTTCAGCAGGAAAACTTTAGGTATAGGTTAGGTTTCCTCGGAGGATATATGACTAGTCTGACGATCCTCTCCATTTAGGAAAATGGATCAGTCTGGAAAAAGATTCCCCTGTCAAAGGTTATGTGATTGGGACTAACAACAGTCGCCTTTGTCCATTTTGATGGACAGAGCCAACAAAGTGTTTATGTCTGCTACGCAGGTGGAACCATCTTATGGATGAAAGAACTTCTGTATGGTAACCTGAAAACTCTACTTCGCTATACCTGGGGGCATGCAAACCGTTTGCATGGAAGTGAAAAGCGACCAGCGTAAGTCTAACACCGTAGCTTTTATTAACTTCAATTGCTTAAGTTAGGTGATTGCTCTGACCAACCATTCACCTTTTCCAGGACCAATGGAAATGGAAAAGTAAAGGAAATGTTTCCCACCGAGAAGCTATCCTTCCTAACCTTAGTAGTTTTTTAACCCTTAGGACAGTAGTTGGTCGTTCCTAGCCTACATACGAAAGGATTCAGAGAAAATTTTCCAATGGGGCAAGCTCCCTACAAAATGAACCTACTAATGAGACATCCTTATTTTACGACTGGCATGAGAAGTTTTACGCGAAGTTCAACCCCGTTAGAAAATAAACCTAGCAATGAGCATATGTTCCACCAGAGTTTAAGCTCATTAAAAAGTGAACCCACCTCCAATAAATAACCATTGCGATCATATAATTATTAGCTTTTGAGCCTTGGTCGTGTTCTTACCATCACCTCCACTCTTTCTAGCAAATCATATGCCTCCATTTCATTGTTTACCCCTTTTGAGGAATACCTGCAAGGAGTTATCCTATTAGCCACCTTCTTTACACTGCTGTGATTGAAAAGTTCCAAACCTTATTGGAACCACATTCTATCCAAAATCATCAGTCGTTCCTCCAAAAATGAGTCTTCTTTAAGCTCTTTTGATCTGACTCATAAAATATGAAAAGTTTGCCGAGCAATTGGCCTCTCCAGCTCGTTAAACTGATTGGAAGTGCCACCCCTCCTCTAGATTTTAATCTTTTTGGACCTGGGGGATCATTGCACAAAAAGATCGAGCACTTGTCTGGTTTGGCTCATTAAAACGATCGAAAAGTCATCCCTTTCATATTATTTTATACATTTTCGGACTTAAGGGATTATATTATGAAAAATTATCATTGGATTTTTCTTTTCTACTCTTTTCAAACTCTTTAAAATTGAAAAGGGCTGAGTTTTCTTTGTCGTTAAACTCATTAAAACAATAGTGACAAACTTGTCCATGCAGAAAAGAACGAGTTTCACTGTCGTTAGGCTCATTAAAACATAGTGACGGGTTCGCCCGAAGGGCAAATTATAGAACAAGCATATGTTACCCTCCTCAAACTTCACAAAAATAAAGAGTTACTGGTCAGAAATGACTGAGGAAAAACTGGGAAGAAAACTTGAATAAACTTTATTGGTAGCAGGTCACTCTTGAACATGACACTTTCACTCCATCACCATCATTGAGTTGAGTTGGGTTATTCCATTCACCGGTCATATCACCATTGGTCCACTGTACCATCCATTTTTGGGGTTAATGCTACCAATCCATTTCAGTGTCACCAATATGTTCAAGAGAAGTTGCTTAGAGAATTCACCAACCCAGCTTGTGTGTCATCTGCTGCAATACCTTCACCCTTCATTCCTTCATGACCGCCACCTTGAACCTTGTATCATGAGATCATTTTCACCTCCACAAAATCATTTGCTCTGTTTCGTGTCGAAGATGTGGGATTCATTAAAGCCCTCCTACAACGGATCACTTCTTGTTGACATCAGCTCATTATCTAAAAAGTTGACTTAGGAACAACGCTTTTAATACTTTGAAGCTTAAATGCCTCAATGGCAAGTTTCTCACTTCTAGCAACTGGTTTACATCAATGGCGTTCGACCAAAAGATTTTGCGTGGTGTTCGACGTCAAATTCCATTTTCACACCATGTGAATTGTACTACAGTACCTTGAGGGTCATTATCATTATCGGTGATTCCTCTCGCGCCTGTTAACAGCTTAAACCATTGGCTGGTAATCAGGCGATGTCTTTCCATGTTCAACTTCAGAACATCTTTTCACATGGATCGACTTGTACTTCGGGTGAAGATTGAACGAGTTTGAAGACCCCATATATAGTTTCATCCATCCAGACTGTGATATATTCAAGAAAATAAAGACATCAAATGTACATCATAGCTACATAGATAATCATCCAAGCTAAAGGATGATGGCTCTACCAGAATCATCAGTCTGTCACACAGACAGTTGTCTGTCCAATGTACATGAAAATGAATTTATAAAGTTGAGCATGGGAATGTCTGCCTTAGCTATATCATGAAAATATTATGAAGATAATGTATTGTATGGTATCTTATTACATGCCACCTTCTAGTTCGAAAAACCTCGGATCCTCATGATAAAACATTTCACCCAACATCAAAATATTTACGACCTCATGCTTTAGGGGGTAACTGTTACAGACATATTTCGGCACTGCAACCCCAATCTTATATGTCCATAAACCAAGGGCTTCTAAGCCCCTAAAAGTGTTGTTTCATACCCTAAAGGAACAAGGTCAGCTGATTACATCATCTCCCAGAAGTTCTCTATGAAAAACTGCTCAGAACTAGTCAAAACTAGACCATCTCACCTGCTCCATGGTCAAAGTGTGATGCATCCACCTAATGCACACAGGGAGTGTGATGCATACTGAAACACCCTTCTATGGGGTGCGATGGGCGAGAGTATACAAATGGCAGAGATAGTTTGCAAGGTGGATGATCATGGAATCTTCTGGAAACTTCTCCCCTGACACTTGCCTCTCTGATTTCGCCCAGGGATGAGTAAGAGATCATGAATTCTCCAAGTGGAATTGAGAATTATCAGAGAAATGACACTAATCAAAAACCCAAAAGCTGACTCACCCACCTATAAACATATATATATGGATCCCTCATCCAAAAGATCCAAAGGCTGGAATTTTGCATCTTGTAAGGAAGTGTTGCTGGTTTCTTTGTAGAACATCATAGTGTTGGGTGATCTAACTTTTCATAAGGTGGAAAAGGGCTTTCATACTGGGAGGATGGCGCTGGGCCAGATCAATGGATTGTAATCCTCTCTTCTACTACTTCTATCAATAATGTTTTTTGACTTTTCCTCCATATTCTTGTATGTCTTTGAAGCTTGAATTGATATATGCATTAATATGGTCAATATATATCTGATCCTATATTTTTTATGAAGCATAATATATAAGAAATAGATAAATTTATGTTTGGATTTCAATGTACCCAGCATAACAACAACACAGGGTTTATAAAATTGTTCATAATGTCAATCAATTGCAGTTGGTCAGTTTTTGTAAATTGATTTCTAAAACTTGCGCATAAATTGATCACGAAATTATGGTGAATTTTACTTTAAAAAACACATGCGTGATTTACCATGCAATGAAGTTTCTAATTGATTACTATATTATGACATTTAAACCATAGTTACTAAATTTGGCCAAATCATGCTGAAAAATTCGGGAATTCAACGATTCGATTCAATTCGGATGTTAATACGTTTCAATTTGATTAGATCCATGCAAAGTGTATTTAGTTTTGTTTCTTTGTCCACTTACTCGTGAAAAAATATTACATGGATGGAATCGGAATTATGGATGAGAAAGAGTTCCGTAGTATTCCCTCCCACTTTCTATTTGCGTACGCGAGATGTCCGTGGTGAGGAGAGGGAACAACTGGCAAAAACATGTGCATCGTTAGGAGGTGAAGGGAACCTTGAGCATCTGTTTTGAATTTGGTAAGATTTGTAGTAGTTAATTGGAGGAACAGAATCCACAACATAAATAACTCATCTAGAGTGTTCTTTCAAGGATTCACTAAAAATGCTAATAATGGTGTTATCTTTCATTTCGAAGAGTTATTTTAATTATATATATCATATTTCTAATTGTTTTAATTTATAAATAATTAAAAAAATAGTTTAACAAAAAAATATAAATAAAATCGACAATTTCAGCATGGTAAAGAAGGTGCTAGCTGTAGATTCGATCTCTATTTCAGACTTCCCCCATTACAAACATCTAAATATACAAATAAACAGATTCTAATTTAACATGCATATCAAAGCATACCTTGTAGGTAGATTGTCGACGTAGCTTATGATCATCTTAAGCTACTGCCACCATCGGAGGCCAAGCCTGCGTTCATCTCAACCATTACAGAATCCACGACATTCCTGAGCTTGTTCACGGGAGTCAAACACTCGTCCTCGAAATGCATAGAGGCAAATGCAGACAACTACCCGCGTTGTATTTAAATTAGCACTGCAGTATAAATAGCTAATAAATAAAAAACACTGAAGAAAAATAATAAATATAAAAACACTTATTTTGTAATACTTATTTTGATTAATCAAAATACTCGACAAATCCCTTTAACACTTAGTTTACGGGAGTATTATTTCCCAATGATAGCCTACTTGGAGTTAAAGTTTGAGAGTTCAATTTTGGTTAAAGGATTTTCTATAAGTTTGGTTGACATTCGAATTACGAGATATTTGAAATAGACTTAGTTTACGGGAGTATTATTTCCCAATGATAACCTACTTGGAGTTAAAGTTTGAGAGTTCAATTTTTGTTAAAGGATTTTTTATAAGTTTTGTTGACATTCGAGTTACGAGATATTTGAAATCTTTTTTAAATGGAAAATTTATTATGTAACAGAATTTGCACAGTCAGATGGAGAAAATTATACAAATTGGAAATTGAAGTTGTAAAAAATATTGGAAGAAGCCCATGCTTGGACAATCATGACAAGAGATGAAACCAAACTAGCAACAACACCAGCTTCACTTCAAGATTGGGAGTGTCGAGAGACTAAGGCCAAGGTTTTATCGCAAATTTATGTAAAAGACAATATTATGCTACATATCAAGGATTGTGCTATATCTCAAAAAACATAGGAAACACTTAAAAGGTTGTATGAAACTCCTAATACTAATAGAGTATTATTTTAAAGAAAAATCTTACTATTTTCCATGGAGGTCAATCCCAAAATTTTACTATTTTCATCAAGCTTTTTGACAATTTTTTTGCACTTTCTATTTTTTCGATAATTTTTGTGTTTTTTATTTTTTTGGTTAACCTTTCGGCAATTTTGTGTATTTTTTATTTTTTTCATTGGAAAGTGACACACTATGTTTTTTTTGACAGATGCAAAAGTAAAACACTTGTTTTTGTTCACTAGTGCGAAATTCAAGCTACTTTCTCACTTTCTCCTCTGCCTTGCACAACCCTTGTTTCTTCCTTTGGAGCCCAAAAAGATTCAAACAATGTTCTCTATGGAGTTTTATATGACTTAGTGCTTGACACCATGACAAAAAAATGAAGAGAAATCATGAAGAAAAAAATTTCTTCTTAATATTCATAATAGTTAAATAGATTACATAGAGAAGATCAACAATAAATGACTAGAGTGAAACTCCACTAAAATAAAATAAATATTAACTAACTATAACACCTAACAAACAATAAAAATAAATGTGATGACACCTAGGTCACTCACGAAACTTTCTCAACATTTATTGATAAGTAGATTGCCAATGACATATTTCTAAATATAAATGTATAGAAAAAGAAATAAAGAAATTATTTTAACATCCACGAGGCTAAAGATAGCCTATGGGATAGATTACTTCTTCATCTGCTTGGTGTATTCGGTCCTTTGTCTATGAAGCTTCGAAATAAATGCTTCCAGCTTCTCGACAAACCCCTCGCTAACTAGATTATCCCAAGAGCAAGCTACCAACATATTTGCATCGCTCTCCCTATTGTCTTTGAAGTCCTCACATTCTAAAATGAAATGTTTTTTTGTTTCCACTTTTCTCGAAGAACAAAAAATGCATTCTCTTTCCTCCCACACTTACTTTGGCCTTTTCCAGCGCCCTGTTTCACAACAGAGTTGAAGAGAATTAGTCCTTAACTGAGCAATAATAATTTTGGCTTTCCAAGAGAATTAGCCTATATGTATGCTTTTGGTTGATGACTACGAGTGGGATTAAACAGTTCAATATAGTAATTTTTCTTCCTTCCTAGCTCCTTATCCCAGGTACGTTTGTGGAGCTTTTCCATAACAAATTTTTTTATCTCTTTGTTGTTTATGGGATACGCGTTCAAACAAATACCCCATTTACTAAACCATTTGTTATTGTGTTGCATCCAAGTTTTTTTTCTATTGCACAATCTATCATTAAAGACAACCTTAGGCCATCTACCCTCTCGCATTTGCTCAGTTTTTTTAAATAATTTATGAATCGCACCATAGAAATTGCTTCAATAGTAGCACTACCTGTTCACTTAATAAGATATCATAAGGAATTGCACTTTTAATCTTAAATTTGTTTGTAATCAAACTCTTCTGAATTTTCTCAATTTCTCTCCACTGCATGTCAGATATACTATTGGCCTATAGTTCACAACCATAGAGAATCATCGGAATCAGTACAAGCCCAAAAAGGGTTTGAGTGGTTTTCCAGTCCCATAACTCTGCTTCTCTACACCTATTTTGAAAAGCATAAAATTCTTTCCAACCCCCCAAACTTCTTTTCTTTCTACAACCATTCCAGCTTAGATTTTTGTTGAAGTCAATTCTGAGGTATTTGTAATTTGCAACTTCTTCCAGAATGTTTCCTTAAAAGTAGAACTTATGTTGGTTATGTTTTATTTTCTTAGAGAAGGCCACTACTTTCATTTTGCTGATATTGACTTGCATCCCCACACTTTTACAAAAATGCTCAAGGGATAGTAAGTGCTCTTGCAAACCAAGAACAGATTCAGCAATCTGGTCATCTGCATACAAAAGAAGCCTTATAACAAACTTTCCCAAATATATGACATCACCACCTTGAGAATTGAAGCACTCCTCAAGCTTGTCGATATATAAACCGAAAAGGATAGGAGACAGTGGGAAACCTTGCTTGACCCCAATATCACTTCTAAAGCTATGAAAAATGCCTACTGAAGTTCTAATTTTGACTTTCACCTCTTCAGATAGCCTATGCACAATTGCTCTCAAATGTTTACGAACCCCAAGTTCCTCCATTCTATGCCAAAGCTTATCCCTAGGAACCGAGTCAAACGCTTTTCTGAAATCAACAAAGCAACAAAAGGCTTCTTCCCTTTTCTCGCAAAATTTTTCAATGATGTGCCTTAAAGTTATACAATGATCAACTATGGAATGTTTAGGTCTAAAACCTGCTTGCCCTTTAGGACGTTTATCTCTTTATTCTGCCCACATGCTAATTTTGTTTTCTAGCATGCTTCCAAATAGCTTTGCAAATAAAGGGTTTATCATGATGGTCCTATAATTGGAGGGATTATTGATGTCACTGCTCTTGAAAAGAGGTATTGCCAGACTAGTTTTCCAATCTAAAGGGAGCCCTTGTTGTATGATGTTGTTAAAGATTTTTGTAATGTGAGGTACAAGAACCTTTGAACACCACTTTAGACATTCTTCTCGGATTTCAGCTAAGTCTTTCCCTTTTCCAACACCCAACTTCTTAAAACACATCTCTACCTCTTGTACCGTGAAGAGTTTAGTATCAATGTTGACCAAGGGGGGAGGGTCAACCTTGCGAACTTGCTTATAGAGTTGTCTTGCATAGTCAAACCTTTTTGAAGCTATAATATTATTTCCAATTTCTATCTTTTTTTTGTTGGATCTCCTTCCAAAATAATTTGGGATTAATTTTCCCAAGGAAGATTAGTTCTTCCCTACTTGAAACCATGAAATCGACCTTTTTCTTGCTTAATAACTTCTTGTAAGCTTCAAGCTTTACGTTATTCTTGTTTGACTATTTCCACATTCTCCTTGCCTTTTTGCATTCCTCGTCAAATCAAGCATTAACCATAAAGCAATTTGTTTCATACTTCTTAATTTCTGCTCTTTTGCACTTTTCAAGAGCGCATTGAATTGAATGTTTTAATTCATGACTATGAAGGTTGTGAATTATAATTTTCTCCTTCTTGAAGAGCCTCTCTAGTGTCATTCTGTGTTAGGCCCCTATATTACTAGTGTAAACCCTTATTTTTATTAGTACAACCATCTTATTATATTGTTTTACCCATATAGTCCCCATATTGTTACTATTGTGCCTCATAGAAGCCCACTATTGTTATTATTGTGCCCTTACATTATTATTGCTGTGTCGGCTCTGATTATATTATGACCCCTTAGACTCCTATATATAGAAACAAGGTCTTATCATTTGTATCATCCAAGAATTGTTCATTTGTGTAATGTAAAGGAGGTTGCCCCCTCAAAGAGGTTGAATTATAAGGCATTGATCTATCTTTTCTATCTTTTTGTGAGCTGGTTACATAACATTTGGAACCAGAGCTTTGGATTTTAGGATTTTGCTGCTCAAAACAGGTCGTCATGGCATTTGCGCTATAACATTTTTCTGTGACGTTTCAGATGCTAAAAAAAACCCATTTGTGTTGAAATCGTTTTGAACCTCGAATCCAAATTTCAGAACTTTTCATGCTATATTTGCGGAGATATGATATGAGGAAGTTGGCCTTTTTGTAGACTCTCAAATTACATTCCAAATAGGTGACCTTGGGAAAATCATCATAAATTTTGTTTTGAGCATCAGATTGAAATTTCGTAAGAAGTTACAAAAATAAGACTTCTTGTAGTTTTTTGTATATCAGTTTCAGGTACTAAGGTCAAAACAGTGAGATGTGACATGTCGTACAAGTTCGCTCTATTGAACTAGTCTATAATAACGTCAATGTGGGATATTTGGCATAACTCTTTCTTGGATAATCAAATTCTGATCAGACTTGTGGGGTTAGAAAGAGAACTCAACGAGCTACCACAGGAAGGAATTTCAGAACTTGGAGATGTGAAATTACATATTTACAGTCATTTCAAGATGGAGCTTCTAAAATCAAGAAAAATCGGGATGAGGAAGTTTGATGGCAAGGATCTGGTAAATTGGATACTACAGATGGAGAAATATTTTGATCTACATGGTGTACCACTATTAGAAAAGGTATGTATTGCATCTTCATATTTAGAACAAGATCAATTTTTATGGTATAAAGGGCTTTGTTCTTGTAAACCACTTGTTACGTGGTCAATTTTCACGAAGGAAATTATAGCACATTATGAGGATACAAAGAGTAACACCTTCTTTAGAGCAACACCACAACAATTGGAAGAGAAAAGAGAAAAGGTGCTTTGTTACAAAGTGGAAAGAAAAATTATGGCAACAAGGAAGTCTGCCCCTCACAACTGTAAATATGGAAGTATTGTTTCTCCTAATATTTTACCCATATAGTCCCCATATTGTTACTATTTTGCTCCATAGAAACCCACTATTGTTATTATTGTGCTTTTACATTATTATTGTTATGTTGGCTCTGATTATATTATGACCCCTTAGACTCCTATATATAGAAAGGAGGTCTTGTCATTTGTATCATCTAAGAATTGTTCATTTGTGTAATGTAAAGGAGGTTTCCCCCTCGAAGAGGCTGAACTATAAGGCGTTGATCTATCTTTTCTATCCTTTTGTGAGCTGGTTACATAACATTTTGAAGGTATTACAATTTTCTGGGGTCAAAAGAATTATGGCCTGTGGCAGATTTTGTTGAGCATGCTGAATTTGTTACTATAATTTTTTCTTTCCAATCCAAGAGAAACATAAATGAATTGGTTTGTGATATGATTTCAAGTCCCCCAACTAATCTCCAATTTAAACTTTCTCCATTTTTCCACAAAATCTATGTGAGCAAATTACATAATCCACAACACTTGCTCCATTGTAAGTATTGCAAGCGAAATTACCAGACCTTGCACATCTCGTCAAGACATTACAAATGACTAAATCAAAGGCTCGACATAGAGTAAGAAAATTTTCACCAAAGAGATTGCAGCCATTGTCCTCTGAAATTCTTTCCCACTAATGATTACTTTCTTCCGTAAGCCAAATAGGGCCACAATCATCTTTAAAACAAAGAATGCTAGCTTGCTCACTTGCAGTCCTAGCACTGAAATTACCCACTATAAGGACTTCACCTAGTTGTGAATATGTTACAATATCCTCTTTTAACGCTGCAAATGGATCTTTGTGGTCAAGCCCTCTACCTTTGTAGATTTTTGAAACCCGCGACGCAAAATAGCATGGTGCAATTCTGATATGGTTTCCATTTTTAGATATTTTAAACCAAATGAATTGCTTATTTCAGTCTTATTTTTTTAACTGAATGAGATGACCTTCTTTCTCCCTTACTAAAGCCATGATATACCTGTGCCCTTTGCCATTCCCTATTGTCTTGTTCTACACTGTCATCTTCTAGTATCCTTCAAATAGAGGTGTCTTGCACCCTTCATGCTCATGTGTTTCTATGAGGAAAATTATGTCTCTATCTTCCAATAGGCCCTAATCCAGGTCCTTGTCTCCATGGGTAACCTCTGCATTCCAAAAAAATAATTTTAAGCAAACCTAGATATGACTTGACTACTATTTGTTTTGACATGCAAGAATCACATTTGAGTCTTCATCCCTACTTTTCCATATAGACCTTGCTTTCTGATTTCTTGTTGAAGATTTTGTTTCCTCTTCTTTATTACCATCTTGCTGCTCTATTTTGGAAGGAGGTCCAAATCTCACTATCACAACTTTGCCTTTATAAAACCATGCCCTCTTGCCTTCATCTCTTGCACCATAACCTTTAAAATTTCCTCACTTCTTTCCTCTTGTTGTTTTAGAGTTAAGTCTTCTTCTAGGAAAAAATGAGAACCCCTCAAGAGATGTTTCTTGCTTAGAATGATATATTTATCATGCAAGCTAGGGATAATGACTTTTATGAGCCTGGACCTTTCCCCGTTAAACTTACCCGCCCTCCATGCTTGGCATGTTTCTCCTTGCCATAGCAACTTGTCTTTCAAGAAGTCTCTTGTAAAGTCAAAATTACATTCATTTTTCCTGTAGTCTTTCACCCCTTTGATAATTAATTTTGTTTCCCTATTTTGTCTTTCCTTGCCTTCACAATCTTTCATGTTGTCAACTTGAATATTTGTTTCTCCTTCCTTATTAGCAGAATTGCCAATAAATTGAGCACAAATTTTGGAAACTTTGGTGCACAAAAAATAAAAAAAAATGTGATGAAACCTAGCAGCTGAGTGATATTAACCTAGCAAGTCGATTTCCAATGACACATGTCTTAATACAAAAGTATATATCATTATAATGATACTAGAGAAAACTATCGATTCGAACCCAGGCCCACAGAGAAGAAACGAGGACAGGAAATCTTCCACGTCATTGTTGAGAATGCCACTAAATTTTATTTTGGTCGAAGATTCCCAATCCTTGGATACACGAATATCACAACACAACAGTGAAATATTTTAACTCAAAACCCATACCTAGCTGCAACATTAAACTATGGAACTCAGAGGATAGAATTGATGGCCAAAATTTGTCAAGCACAAAATTTGCCATGTCTCCAATTTTCCCCAGAATGTTAAACACGTAATATCACAAGGGTAAATAATGAGGGATTTGGATGGGCTGAACCTCCAAGTCCTCGAATATTCTAAAATTGCCATGATTTTTTGTCGCTGCAGGAGTTGATGTCCGTGGCATTATCATGAATGACTACAGATATCAAGGCCTTCTTGTCATTCAAGTTCTGCAATCAATTTTTAATCCTTAGTACTTTGACTTGACAACTGTATTGATCACTTGAATACAAATTCATTTCCTCAGGTTGATTAACAGAAGCAGAAGACCTCTTTCGTCAGTGAGGGATTGAACAGTAGCACAAAAGTCAGATGTGCTTGTTTGACCATCATAGGGTTTCAGATATGGATTACCCTCATCAGTAGAGATGTGGGTCTTTTTGAATTGCAAGGTCATGCTTTAGAACTTATTCCTTCAAAAACCTCCAGCACCATATTTATTGGCTATCTCTGAAATTTGCTAAGAATTTCTAACAGTTTTGTGTAGGTTTATCACAGAAATTTATACCTAGATTCTCTATATGCAAAACCGTACATTCTTAATCCTAAGAATTGACTAAGACTATATAGAAAATTCTCGATCATTCTGAATCCACGTGCTTGAGAATTGCATACTTGTAGTACGTAAAATTGTAATGTATGTATTGTTGGTCTAGGGAATAAGGGAAGCATACGAGAAGGTTTGGAGAAGAAACGAAGATTGCAAGAATTTCCTTTTCGAAAGTTCAATATAAGGGATGAAATATTCGTGAGTGATATCATTTCATTTGTGTCTTGTTTAATATTGTTTATCATATTCACAAAATATGTGAAATGTATCACAAGAGAATTAGTAAAAGATGCAGAGAAAACTAATGATCAATTTCCTGTGCTCAATTTCCACCTAGCATGGGAAAGAATTTTGAAAATGTTATTAAGAGGACTTTTACTAAACATTTTATAGCTACCATGATTAGTAAAGGAAATCCATCAATTTATTTATATAATCATTATTTTCATGATAATAACGCAGTCATTTAAGGAGGCGGAGGAATTGCTGTGAGGGCCAAAAGTGGTCAGAATCTGGGAAAAAAAAATTCAAAAAATATTGTAGATGCAGTGTTTGAATCATGTTTTTTTAGGATGGAAATGGATTCAGCACCATCAAAAACCTATAGGCCATCTAAAATTATGAAGTTTGAGGGAAAAAATCATAATCATTAGACTATGACGATAATAACCATTTCTCATGTTGGACGTAATGCTTGCATGTCATGCATAGTTGTCATTAGGAGTTACTAGGAGTTGGTCTAAAAATTCTTGTTTCCAATGTGTGAGTTGTAATGATGATCTAGTTGCGTTGAAGTCAGTGATATGGGTCTTATATTTTTGTACCTATGGTGATCAATAAAAGTATAAGTGTCAAATTTGTGTTGTGAAAAATATCTAACTACTAAGTTATATTTATTTTATAATATGGTATCTGAACTGGTTCTAGCCTGACTCCTTCATGGGAGGGACAAGAAGATGTAGAAATTTTGATAATTAATCTTATGTAAATAATTAATATAAGGTAAAGTGTGTGAGTGTTTGTTTTCCAACTATTGTAGTGTTTTTGTGTATGTATTTTCTATGTGAAAGTTGTGTGGGTGTCTGACTGTGTTTGTGGACCTACGTACAATTTTATGATGAAACATTCTTTCCAAGTTTACATGGCCAATTTTCTTTGGTGGCTAGAAAAAGAGGGCTCACTAAAAACGTGGTGGTAGATTTAGGAAAAACTGCAAAAAAGAGTGAGGATTATTTAAAACGGAGCATTTTCATAGGAGGTTAGTCAGTCCACTATTCTTGATTTCCTGCAAACTTCCCATCACCTTCTTTGTCCTTCTTCTTCTGTGAAAGTTACAGGAAAAATCTCCAAAGCATCTCACCTCTTCGCCCTTGGAAGGGTTACATGTTTAAATAACTTGGTTTCCCGTCTTGAACTCGGACATATCGCATTGCACGTGGTCACTTTAGGATCAGGCACTTCTATGATGGTTTCCAGAGCAACATTCCTGCCATTGCTATTGTTTGACCAAGAGATCTGGAGGTGAGAAGATGAGAAGAATGTGTAGGATATACGAAAGTGATAAAACCCACTAATTCCCATTGGTGGCTAGCAAAAGCGGGCTCACTAAAACCGCTGTGGTAGATTTTGGAAAAATTGCAAAAAAAAGGTGATGGATTATTTCAAATGAACCATTTTGATAGGGGATCATCCAGCCCATTATTCTTGATTTCCTAGAAACTGTCCATCAACTTTTGTGTCCTTCTTCTTCTACACAAGTTATGAGGAGCATCTCCAAAACATCACACCTCTTTGCCTTTGGAAGGGTCACAAGTTCAAATAACCTCGTTCCTTGTGTTAGGGTCCCACCCTAACCCCCTTATTTATGTCATGGGATCACGTCATAGTCAAGAGTCAATAAAGACCATATTAATAATTGTAAGTGGTTAACCTGCAATTAATGACGGGACCACAGTTAGTTGCAAATGGGCGGTAGTATTAGATACACGGTATTAATAAAACCCACGGTATTGGCCCGTGGTATTGCATGTATGAGTCATATATAAAGGATAGAGACTCCCTGCGAGGAGTATCGTGTCTTGTTTTGTAATCGAGCTCTGCTCTATTGGAGGTTGCCCCCTCGAAGAGGCCTGTGAACATTTCTCTCTAAGTAATAAAATCATTGCTATTCTGTGTTCTGTGTATATTTTCTTCGCATTTTCTGTGTTCTGGGTATCTTTTCTTCGCATATTCTCTGTTCGATATTACTTTGCAGGTTAAGAAGCATAACAAGTGGTATCAGAGCACTTTCCAGGGCTCGGTGGGATCTCCAAATTTTAGCAATTTTTTTTTTGGTTAGATACGTGTTCCGGCGTCTTTAAACCACGGGATCTGTCGTTAAGCACATAAACCAGCAGATTTGGGGAGGCATGCACGCAGGAAATACAAGAGGTGGTCAAGTCTGTTGGACTCCCTTGTAACCCCTGTGGGTACCCCTTCGAGTAGTAGCGCATTAGACAGAACCGCGCACGGACTGTCTTCCACGTACCCTCTGGGTATATAGGAAGCCCCATAGCTACCTTGAAGCCTCGCCATAGATAAACTTTCGGTCGTCTTGTGGCTACAGTACACCGAGAACAACACTCGGAGAGATTACTCGCCCGTACGATAGGGTAGTCGGGTTGTACGGCTAAGGGTACGGTCGATCCTCCTTAGTTAGAGCCCTGAAACATTGGGCCGAGTACTACTGTCAGACCCTTATGTATATTGTGATTTGTAGCACCTGACACTCCTCAAGACCATAGTTCCCTTTCTATCGAGGGATCACACATCATCTATTCCAGATCAGCGAGTGCAGCAGCAGCAGACATCAGTCCCGCAACTCTATCAGATCAGCAGTAGCAGTGATCCACGATTGAGATCTCTCAGATCCACCAGATCGGAGTAGTGGTGAAGGGTTCCTGTGCCTGGCTATAATTTTCGCAGGACTTTTGGCGGCACTGACATTGTGAGGATTTGGTGACTGCAGTATTGGTCAAGAAGGAGTAAAACTCTGTTAGGAGCTTTAAAATAAAAAAAAAATATATTTGAGATCTTCCGAAGCACTTATTTGTGATCTATCCCATCGGCATCAGGACAACGAGCTGAGCATGGTGGTACCATTCAATTTCTTCACAAAAAAATTTTTGCGGTCCCAATTTTTCAGTAAGTTGGTGTATGGTAGCAACTAGAGTTCAAGCAATGGCCAATGAAAGACTAGACAAACTTGAAACAGATATGAGCAAGCTCAACAATAAGTTTGACGAACTATATAGCATGGTACGGCAAGCCCTCGATAAGGGCAAGGAGCCAGCTCTCGAGGACCTCTATAATGACCATGAGGGTGAGTCTAGCCACTCTCCTCACGTCGGGCACACCCATCCACCATCCAACAAAGATCTCCCACTCAGTTAGCGACCTCCCAAGTTGGATATGCAGAAATTTGACGGTTCTAACCCGTCCGCATGGCTAGCACAAATGGAACAGTATTTCAAATTAAATTGTCTCCAAGATGATTGGACTAAGATTGTAGTGGCGACCATGTACTTGGATAGTCAATGATGCCAATGGGCGGAATGGCATCAGCGTCGCAATGCATCTTTTTTGAGTTGGGTCCAATTTGCCAAAGCCCTTCGAAATCGCTTTGAACAGGGAGACTCCTTTTTGGGCAGTCTCACTAAGCTCCGACAGATGGGTACAGTGGATGAATATATCACCGCTTTTGAAGCCTTAGCCTTCCGCACTCAGCATCTCTCCGATGAGTTCTACACGGAATGTTTTATCAGTGGTCTTAAAGAAGCCATCAAAGCTCAAGTTCTACTCCACCACCCTCCCACATGGACGGAAGCTTGCCAGGTAGCCCGTAAGGTGGAACATGCCTTAACAGCCCAATACATCCGCCCCAATTTCCCCACTAAAGGTCGTCCCTCACAAGCTCATACCACGACTCAGACACTTAAGGTCCAAAAGGTATCACCTCAGGAAATGGCCGAGAGAAGGAAGCAAGGACTATGTTACTACTGTGATGAAAAATATTCCCCTAGTCATAAATGCAAGGAGCCCAAGTTTTTTCAAATAGATGCCACTGACTACAGCTCCACTGAGGAAGATCCACCTCTTGAAGAACAGGAGGCGATCGAACAAGACAACCAAAAGGAGATTGTATCTAACGACCCAGTTATTTCGCTCAATGCGTTGGCAGGAATCTCTTCCCCTCAAACTCTCAAAATTATGGGTTTTCTTAAACATCGCCCAGTAATAGTCTTGATTGATAGTGGAAGTACCCATAATTTCATCTATCAAAAAATCGCAGAAGCATCGCATTGTTTTGTATGGGCAGTCTCTAACTTCCAGGTCCAAATTGAAGATGGGGGCACAATGAAATGTGAAGGCCGCTGTGAAAATGTCAATATTCAAATGGGGGATTATCAGTTGAAAACCCACATGTTTGCCATACACATAGGGGGATGCGACATTGTCCTAGGTGCTGAATGGCTCCACACCCTTGGCCCAATCACAATGGATTTCCAGGAGCTATATATGAGTTTTAAGTAGAACAACTCCACACATACCCTCCATGGCCTCCAGGCAGGAGCACCCTCTGTCATCAGCTCGCATCGGATGGAAAAATTGTTAAAAAAGGGCCATCATGGAGTAGCAGCGCAATTTAATGCCATCCAGGTAGTCGAAACCAGACCTCTGCCAATTCATCCTGAGATGCAGTAGATTTTAAATACCCATCGAACGGTCTTTGACAAGCCTTAGGAGCTTCCACCCTCGCGAGGGGAACATGATCATAGCATCACCTTGGTTCCAGGGGCTCAACCCCCAAATGTGAGGCCATACAGATATCCGTTCACTCAAAAGAATGAAATAGAAAAAATCATCAAGGAAATGTTGGAAGCAGGTGCCATTCGTCCTAGCATTAGTCCTTATTCATCCCCAGTGGTCATGGTCCTCAAGAAAGATGGGGAGTGGCGGATGTGTCCCGACTTCAGGGCCCTCAACAAGTTAATAGTCAGAGATAAATTTCCCATTCCGGTGGTTGACAATTTGCTGGACGAACTCAATGGGGCTCAATTCTTCACCAAGTTGGATCTTCGCTCCGGCTACCACCAAATTCGCATGAAGGAAGTCGACATTCCCAAGACGGCTTTCAGAACTCATGAAGGCCATTATGAGTTCCTGGTCATGCCATTTGGTCTCTGTAATGCCCCTTCTACTTTTTCAGAGTCTTATGAATCACATCCTCAAACCATATCTCAGAAGATTTGTCCTTGTCTTCTTCGATGACATTCTCATCTATAGTGGCACCTAGGCGACACATCTTCAGCATGTCGATCTACTATTGCAACTGCTCCACAAGCATAAATTATTTGTCAAGATGCCTAAGTGTGCGTTTGGCATGGAAGAAGTTGAGTATTTGGGCCACATTGTGGGGCGTGAAGGTGTCAAGGTGGACCCCAAAAAGATCCAGGCAATGCAAGAATGGCCTCAACCTAAGACTTTGAAGAGCTTGAGAGGATTTTTGGGTCTCACAGGCTATTATCGTAAATTTGTCCGCAACTATGGTCGCATAGCGAAGCCCCTCACTCAACTCCTAAAGAAAAATTCCTTCTTCTGGACCGAGGAAGCACAACAGGCATTTACCGCACTAAAAAACGCCATGTGTACCACTCCAGTCTTAGCCCTACCGAACTTCACCAAATCATTTGTCATTGAATATGATGCATCGGGAACAGGTATTGGAGCGGTCTTAATGCAAGAAGGGCGACCATTGGCCTTCACCAGCCAACAACTAAGTGGGAGGAATCTAGGCCAATCTACCTACGAGAAGGAAATGATGGCCATATTACATGCAGTCGAGACCTGGTGACCTTACTTGTTGGGGTGACATTTCCAAATCCGCACCGATCATCACAGTCTTAAATATTTTCTGGAGTAACGCATATCTTCCCCACAACAAAACAAGTGGCTCACCAAAATGCTGAGATATGATTATGAGATCATTTACAAGAAATTGAAAGACAGCCGGGTAGCAGATGCATTATCGCACCAATTTGAGGAGGAAAGTACTCTGCTCGCAATTTCCCTCCCAATTCCAGACTGGATTGAAGAGGCTCGCAGGGAATGGTTTTCACATCCAGGGCTCTCCCAACTCATTTCTCAATTGCAGGTAGATCCTAATTCCAGCAAGGGCTACTCGTGGCAGAATGATATTCTCTGCTACAAGGACAGAGTCGTAATATCACCAACATCCACCCTCAAAAGTCGCATTTTGGTAGAATTGCACTCATCGCCCATTGCAGGACATTCGGGCTTTCAGAAGACGTATGCTCGCACCAGAAGATCATTTTTTTGGACTGATATGAAACAGGACATCCTTACTTTCGTAGCAGAATGTGACGTCTGTCAACGCCACAAAGGGGAAACAGTCAACACACCAGGCACATTACAACCATTGCCCATTCCAGCGTCAATTTGGATGGAGGTCTCCATGGATTTCATTACAGGTCTTCCAAAGTCTTGGAACAAGTCAGTCATCATGGTGGTTTTGGAATGACTGTCGAAGTATGCTCATTTATGCGCCCTACCCCAACCATTTACACCAACTTTGGTTGCCCAAACTTTCATGGATCAGATCTTCAAATTGCATGGCATGCCCACTTCTATTGTGTCCGACCGC
>APFE031666802.1:30410-43710 GCA_000404065.3 Pinus taeda
TCTTGAGTTACGTTTCGGTTTTCAGGTCCTACCATATGTAATTTCTCAAAATCCCTAAATGCACTCTATATGCCAAAATATGTCATTCCATTCGATGAATGCTAATTACAAGAGAGTAAGAGGGCTTTCACACAAACGAAATGATCATGAAACAACAAATAGTTTCCCTAATGCAGCTAATGGAAATTCACAAATTTTTCTTTGAGATCACTAATCATTAATCAAAATGAAAAGCTTATAATTCTCATTAACTAATACAAAGCAAAAGAGATTTTTCTTTTTGTTGATGGCAAAGTGCATTAAACAAACTTTGAGAAACGATAACAAACAAATGTGGAAAAAACCGGTTGACCCCAAACAACTGTGATCCGTGCCCGGGTAGTGAAAAGAAATCGAAACAATGTTAAGATTGGTTCAACAACGTTGACTTAAACAACCAAGCAAAAGCAAGCAAAGAGGAAGGTTCAATCAAACCAATAGAAAGCAGTAAACAAACCTTTGCAAACGAGTAACCAAGCAAAGCCGATCCAACAAACTTGCAACAATAAAACTGGGTCACAAAGCAAAAAGAAAGATTCACTTCAAGAAGACTCACAAGAAAGTGCTTCAATCTTCAGATAATGAAAATCAAGTCATAAATCAAGTGAAAACAGCAGGGGATAGCAAGACCAACAGGCTCAGGAGGTAGAATTGAAGAAATTCAATCCTATAGGAATCAGCGCGGGTGGAACACAGCAACAATGCGCTGATAAAAACTACGCGTAGCAACAATGTGATGTCAGTGCGGAAGTACACGACTTAACCGCTGTTAGGGTCCCACCCTAACCCCCTTATTTATGTCATGGGATCACGTCATAGTCAAGAGTCAATAAAGCCCATATTAATCTTTGTAAGTGGTTAACCCGCAATTAATGACGGGACCACAGTTAGTTGCAAATGGGCGGTAGTCTTAGATAGAGGGTAAATGGGCGGTAGTATTAGATAGAAGGTATTAATAAAACCCACGGTATTGGCCCGTGGTATTGCATGTATGAGTCATATATAAAGGATAGAGACTCCCTGCGAGGAGTATCGTGTCTTGTTTTGTAATCGAGCTCTGCTCTATTGGAGGTTGCCCCCTCGAAGAGGCCTATGAACATTTGTCTTTGAGTAATTAAATCATTGCTATTCTGTGTTCTGGGTATATTTTCTTCGCATTTTCTGTGTTCTGGGTATCTTTTCTTCGCATATTCTCTGTTCGGTATTACTTTGCAGGTTAAGAAGCATAACATCTTGTCTTGAACACGGACACATCGCACTACACACGGTCCCTTCAGGATTGGGCACTTCTAGGATGGTTTCCAGAGAAACATTCCTATCATTTCTATTGTTTAACCAAGAGATATGGAGGCCAATAAGATGAGAAGACTGTGTAGGATATACCAAAGTGATAAAACCCTCACTTAGTTGTCTGAACACCATCACACAAAAGTTCCAAGCTATGGGTTTATAGGCCATCACATACATCCATGTCTGTAGATGGCAATCAAAATCAACCATTTCAACGAATTAGGGATTGAACTGGGCAAGAGATGTATGAGAATAATTAGACCAATGGCTATAGAAAGGTACATGATGCTGATGGTATTCAAATTCACTCATGGAAACCCTAGCTATGTTAGCAATGGTGGGTTGTCCAATACATTCACATTTTCACCAAAGGAGACAACGAACTGACACCCAATCATGTCACGTTGTTTAATTTATCCAAGCACAAGAGTGTCATAATAAAAAAAAGGAAGTAGCAGAGTCGATCCATGACCAGCTGAGCATTTATCTAAGGCTAACAAAGTTGACTGGAAAAACCTGTTGGTAGCTGTACTGCGCATAGGAACATTGTGTGTGAAAAAGGGATTTAAATTTTTCTATTGTGTTGTGTAAGATGAACAAATTTTCTATTGTGTCTTCTTTATTGGTTATAAAAAGGGTTGATGATTCTTAAACTAGAAGCTCCATCAATTCTTGTGTGTTATTAATTTTGGTTATAAAAACGGTTGGTGGTTTTGTGTTTTAGTAATTTTGTTATAAAAAGGGTTGGTGGTTCTTAAACTCAAATCCCCTTGTTCGAAACATCAATTATTGTGTAAGGTCAAGTTGTTGGATCAACTCTTGAGAAAATTTATTATCCATACCTCCATCCTATAAATTTACGAATAGTCAAATGTGAAATATATGACAGATGGCGGTTGGTCCATAGGACGGTTCGTTATTTGATGAATCTTATTGTGGAAGTCCCGACGAGCCTAGTTGTCAATATTGTTGATCTTATAAATTTCATCAATGATGGTAAGAAGTGGTTGTGTTTTAAATGGATACCAAGTGATAGCTCGAAGATGTGGTGGTGAAATAGCAGAGTTTGCAAGATTTCAGAGTGGATGTGGGTGCTAATGAACACTAGTTAGACAGATATTATCTTTGTCATCATAATATGTGTTTTCAATGTTTTCCATGTAATCATTATCGTAATATTTGTTTTCAATGTTTTATATGTAAGCTTTAAGGGAGGGTGTTGGCAGTAATGTTTCCATGTCATCTGTAGCTGTCATTAGGAGTTACGAGGAGTCAGTATAGAACTTATGGTTTCCAATGTGTGAGTTGTAATGATGATCGAGTTGTGTTGAAGTCAATAATCTGTGTCTTATATATTTGTAAATGTGGTTATCAATAAAAATATCAAGTGTGAGATTTGTATTGGGAAAAATATCTCGCTGCTCAGTTCTCTTTATTTTCTAATATCTCCTTCATCTACTTTAAAACTACATTGTCACTATTGTTATTAGCCTTATTTACAGCAAGATGTTCTTCTTGGATAATGTTGTTCCTTAGTGTTTTCTCCCCAAGAACAATGAAAAAGCAACCATGCTCGTTATCTTCCTTCGTACCCTTACGAATACGTTTTTCTTCTAGCTATTCGAGTTGCAAAAGATGCCTTCAAAGAAAATTTTGTCGAAACCTTTTTCAAATAAAGTTATAAAAATATTGTCAAAATGATCAATATAAGTTAGTGATTAAAGTTTTGCAATGCCTGTGATTAATGCAACTTGAATTTTTTACAATCTAGTATGAGATTGTAGGTTACCGATATTAGAAATCGTATGTCATGTTAGGTAATTAAGATTACAAATTCAATGCATGTGATTCTAAGGTAATAGTATTTTTGCAAATTCAATGTATGAGAATATAGGTTACTCAGGCTAAGAGTTACCGGTGATTTTTGCCTGAGTTAAGGCCACATATTCAATCATTAAAAGAGCCACGATATTTTGGAGTCGAATTCACTGCATATCGATACTTGGGCTAATGTGACTAGATTTATCTACTGTCATAGAAACCATTTTCTTTAACATCAATGATACCATCATTTTCCTATGATGATGGATTCAATGGTTTCTTTATTGTACTTATTGTATAATTTCTCGTATTGATTTTTTTTTACCCATTTGTTTTTATACAGTCTATTATCATCAATGATATCAACCATATTACCATTGTAATGGGGTCTTTCTCATTTAATCCAGTGTTACTTCTCGAGTTATTACTTCATACATTTTTTCAAACGAAAAAAAAAATTGTCTTCATCCTGAAAAAGGGGACATTACATAATTTCGCAAAGTGAGAAGAATGATCTACTGCATATTTCTCGATCAATTCATTAGAAAGATCGTCAAAAGTAAAGACCGGCTGCTGAAAGTGAGTATAAATAGAGATAATCAGTATATTTCTCGATCAATTCATGAGAGCATAAAAAATAAATACCAGAAAGACTAGCTACTAAGGGTTAGGATAAACAAAGATAGTTAGCATATTTTTCAGTCAATTCATGAGGAAGAACATCAAAAATAAATATGGGTTACTATGTCACCATAGACCGAGATAGGTCAAAAAGATTAGAGGAGCCCATGCATGAGAAAGAGCATAAAAAAGAAACGCTGACTAGAGTCAGGATAGACCGAGATAGGTCAAAAAGATCAGAGGAGCCATAGAAGGTGAATTCCCATAATCTAAAGAGTCTGAAAATATCAGTCTTGAAAGCTAGAGGTAAACACAAAGACACATGGCATATGCATAATAAACAGATCGGAGAGAAAAATGGGCCAAAAGCGAGTCAACCTATGCTATGACACCAAGGATTAGAGTTAGAGAATATAATTCCAACAATTTGTTAGCTATCAAAACTCTCATAAAAGACCAAAAAGAAAAGATAAATTACACACCTGTAAAAAAAATGCTATATCCAATAAAAAAACTGCGCACGTCATCTCCAACTTACAAAATGGTAGAAAACTTAAAATTTTTGCACCACATGCGTTGAAAAACAACGGACATATGCACGTGATTTTAGAGAGAAAATCTCTTTTTTGAGATGATGAATCTCTTGGCTGACTTCTGCTAACGTGAGGGCTCTAGTCATAGAGTTCTATTGGCTTCTTTGGAATGATCTTGTATTTCTTTCAAATGAGGCATCGATGAATAATGCCTTTGGTTCAGTTTTAGAGGCAGTCTTGCTACTGCTCCACTGATTTTTGTTCATTATGCATAGAAACGTTTCTAGTAACTTTTCCCTCATTACTCCTTCTCCCAATGTTCTGATCTAGGCAAGTAGCTTTGTTTCTTCATCATCCATGGTTTGTGCCATGAGAACCTTCTCGTTTGGTTGAGAAAAATGGTCTTCATCATATGAGATTTCTAATTCACACTGACAGTTGTCTGAATCAGTGCAATCACATTCATTCATGTGCATGTTTAATTCTTCATTAGAGCATTATGAAGAAGAACTTTCAGAGGATTCATATGTTGTACAGAGTTGTCGTTGTTGTATTTGTTCTCTAAATGATATGTTTGGACAATTATTAGATTTGTGATTCTTAGAACCACATTTATAACATAGAGTTGGCACCATACCTTCTATTTTTACTTTCCTTTTCTTCTTTGCAGCTTCAAAGGATTTCTTTCCTCTATTTTTCCTAGATTCTTCTGATAAAGGACAATGACTAGAGGTATGTCTAGTTTGGCCATAGAGCCAATAAACCAATTTTTTCCACTAATCTTTCTTATATGTCTACAGATGAATATCCTTGTGTTCATAGTAATGTGTTTTTAACACATATTTATAATATCATTTCTTGGTCCCTTTTCTTTTCCTCTGTGAATATTTTATGTATTCTTGTCTTTTTTCTTTCTTGGCCTTCTTTTTAGCTTTTCTTCTTCTTACTATGGGGTGATATATAGCAAGACCATACTTGTTACAGATGGATTTGTTATTTGGTAATCTTGACATCTTCTATAGAGGTTTATTAACTTTCATACTAGTGCATAAACTTACCAGAACTTTTGTTATGATGTTGTATATTTCTCCCCAGGTAAAGGATTCAAAAGGCAACTGAAAAGCATCTTGTTGTCTTAGATAATCTACAAATTTTGAAGGAAATGCTACTAAGTAGATTTGTTTTCGCAAGAGATTTTTGCTATCTTTAACCTCATATATTCTCTGAATCCAGTCTTTACGAAAATCTTCATAATGAGACATTTTATTACATTTAATATTCATGAGAATTATCTCATGCTTATTGGCAAGTTCAAGTTCTTCTCCACACCAATGTTCTAAAATGAATGAATTTAGTGCCCCAATCATATTGCTTTGTGGATGTCCATCAACATTATGAATGATATCTCCGACTTCATCTTTCAAGATTTCATTTTCCATTTTTGCCACTATTGCTGGTGATGACTCTGTTTCCCACCATCTCAACAAAGTTCCAGTAAATCACTGAACAATAGATTTACAAGCTTCTATTTCATTTTTTTCCCCTTAGGCACATGATATTGTATTATGTAAACATAAGATCTATCATTGGTCAAATCTGAGCAACACTCAGATTGTCAATATTACATTCTCTTTGTGATTCAGGATGGAAGTTATCTGTTTCTGGAAGTTTCCCTTTTCCACTAAGATCAGGTGCTGGATACCTGGTATATTGACTTTGGAGAGGCTCAAAGACAGGGAACAAATGTGGTTCTGAGCTTTCAAGTTGCTCTACTTCCTTAAACAGTGAGGAGATAGTCATTGGCTCAGATTTTTCTTCAGCCATTTCTTTAGGGAAGAGAGGAGGAAATCTATCAACAGGCTTAACAGGATGCTGAATATTTACAGATCTCTTGAATAGAGAAAAAACAAGAATCGGTTTGTCTTTCGAGACTATATGAAGTTTATCAAATTTTTTAGACAATTCTTCAATAGATTCCATAGTATATTGTTTTCTCATATCTACTTTCCTTTCAACATCTTCTATCCTTGTTAAGGATTCTTTAACAAAACCTTTCAATACAATAGTGGAATAGTTCACATCATTCAGAGTTCTGTTAATACTAGTTAGAGAGACTTGTATATTGTCAAAATATTTTTTAACTTCAATAGACTATGCACAATTCATTTCTAGCCCTTTAACTATTGTATTTGCACAATTCCAAAGGCATTGTCATCTTTTATGACTAGTGGAATGGCTTTAGCACCGTTCTGTGCTTCTCTTAATACAATGCCTTTGTTAGAAGGGAAGGTGGTACGAGTTTCAAATTTACTGCCATCTATGGTAGTCCAAGAATGTTTTACTGAGAATGATTCAACATTTTCCATTTGTACATCTATACTTTCTTGCTTCCTCTTCCATTCATAAAAGGACAACCAGACATTGTTATTCTGCATGTATGTTTTCCATTCAGGGGATAATTTAATTTGTTCTAGGTATGGAGTGGTAAGGTCAAAACTTTCAGCCTCAGGATGAGTGTATAAATCCCAATTAAGCATATTTATTATCTATTAATGATCAATTGTATGCTTCCTACATCCTTCCATAACTGAAAAGAACTTGTGCATTTCTAGTTTTGATGGCTCTTTACAATTAGAAGGCACAAAGTTGTCAAATCTAGATTGAGGGATTATCTCATCAAGTTGTTCTAGATATCCTAGACCATAATGAGGCATACCAGCAGGAGGCATTTTGCTAAACATGTCTTTGAGGCGAGGGTCTTCATTTTATAAAGATCAAAGCTCATGATTCATTAATACATGATAATTATCATGAGGGAAAGGTATTTCAGTGATCCAAATGGAAAATGGCATCAACCCATAGTACTCATCCACCCATATTATTCATTGACCCATGGAATTTACACATGGTATTGTAAATGGCATCCACCCATGGTATTCATTCACCCATGGTAATTGCCCATGGTATTGTGACATCGACCAATGGTATTTATTCACCCATGGTATTGACCTGTGGTATTGTGACATCCACCAATGGTATTCATTCACCCATGGAATTGCCCCGTGGTATTGTGACATCCACCCATGGTATTCATTCACCCATGGTATTGACCCATGGTATTGTAACTGAAAAATACTATAAGTAACAAGTCACATTTTGTAAAAGGACAAATTATCTGCCATAATGTAGCCTTTATAGTTATTATCAATTTTAATAAAAAAAAAAATTAGCGGTGTTGTTTATTGGGCATTCTACTCTTTTTTCTTCTTGCAATTCAAGTTTCAGTTCTTGGGGGTCTCTACCCCAAGATCCATTTCAATTTTTTAGATCTTGGGGGCCTCCCCCTAAGATCTAGATCAGTGGTATCAAATCAGGTTACGATTCCATGGGAATGACATTTTCATGCATATTTTAGTTTCAAAATTTTGTAGCAATATTCAAAATACTTCAGGCAAGCGTTGCGACCTCCACAGAGCACTTTGTTGGGCCAAGCAAGAAGAATTTTTCTTTCATTTTTTTGCAGGAATTTGGTACAATATTTACCAAAAAAAATAACAGATCTGGATTCCTTGTGAAGAAATACCAAAATTCAAAACAAAATCGGCCAAATCGAAGCCTGGATGAGGGAGATATCGTTGATTTAAAATATGCTACGTCGCAAATTTTTTTTCTGATGACAACTAGTGGATGGAGACTCTCCTATCATTTTTTGATGTTTTTGTGCAGAATTTCAGAAAAATGATTGTATATCTGATTTCCTCTTGAAACATCACCCAATATATAGAAAAAAAATGGGTCTAATCGGAGTTTGGATGTGGGAGATATCGCTCATTTAAAATAAACTATTTTTTCAAAACTTTTGTAATGATAGAAAACATTGTAGCATGAATCAAAGATTCTAGGGTGTCCAGATAAGGATTTCCAACACATGGGAAGATGCAAAATGATCCTTCTGCTTCCAAAAACAACTTATAATAAACATTCTGAGTTATATTGGACGAGTTATGTCCATTTTAATTATGGAGCAGTGTTCGGAGTGGGTTCCGTTGAAGATGTGCCCTCCCACCCCACTTTAGTAGGCACTTGCTTCACATTCATTAGTTTCAGCATAGTAGCATTCAACTTGGGTTATTTGGATATGTGCCTTCCCACCCTAGGCTATGTAGGCACCTGCTACTTCGTCAACAACCAACATCACGGTTATGGGTCAACCACACAAAATACTTGTCATCAAAGTCCATTTGCTAGGCCACACACTATTAGTATCACAGTTGGCCACAAGCATTACAGGGTATCTCTATCCTCGGATCTTCATTTTTCATGGTTATGGGTCATCCACAAACCCACACTTCATCGAAGTCCATTTTCTAGGCCATACACTGTCAGTATCACAGTTGGTCACAAGCATTACAAGGTATCTCTATCCTCAAATCTTTGTTCGTCATGGTTATGGGTCATCCACAAACCCACACTTTATTGAAGGCCATTTTCCAGGTTGCACACTATCAGAATCACAGTTGGTCGCAAGCATTACAGGGTATCTCTATCCTTGAATCTTCGTTTATCATGCTTATGGGTTAACCACATAAAACCTTTACCTTGAGTGGCTCTTCATATTCAACAAGGGCTTCATAGGAGGGAACATTACACAATGAGGACCATTGCTTCTTAAGGAGGGAGGAATGATTCGAATGGAAAATGGCATCAACCCATGGTACTCATCAACCCATATTATTCATCGACCCGTGGAATTTATCCAGGGTATTGTAAATGGCATCCACCCATGGTATTACATCCACCCATGGTATTCATTCACCCATGGTAATTGCCTATGGTATTGTGACATTCACACATGGTATTCATTCACCCATGTAATTGACCTGTGGTATTGTGATATCCACCCATGGTATTCATTCACCCATGGAATTGGCCCGTGGTATTTGTTGAGCCTCAAACCTGCACTCATTTACCCATCCTCCCAACAGCCTTTTCCTACTCATTTCCTTCTTTTGTCATCATTTCCTTCATCAACTTGTTCAATTCATTGCATTATAGGACTTTTTAACATGATTTGCTAATTGTGCTAATGATTGACTGTTGGTTTAGATTTTTGGTTCAAATGCTGCAATTCCGCAGCTAATACAGGGTTTCCACAGCCGGTCTCTGATTCCGCAGCCAATCCCAGATTCCGCGGCTATTTTCTTGTTTGCTATGATCCAGGTGTCCTCCAGAGGAAAGAGCCACATGGGCAAGTTTGTATGACTGTGTACATGGTGCATGTGCTATTAGTTCAGCCAAACTGGCCGTCTACACCCCTGGTCAACGTGGAAGTAGCTCCGGTCAAACACCAAGGTTGCAAACGGTGGCACGGCTCTGCGTGTTCAGTTGGAGCACGTAAGTCACAGTTGGCCTTTTCTTTAGCCACGAAGACTACAGGGGACAAGAATCCAACAACAAATTTATTAAACCATGATGAACGTTCCCTAAATCCGTGCACGATGCTGCTGAACGTGTCTTTTTCCTAGTTGTTAGTTAGCTTAGTTTACGCATAGGACAGTTGATGTACCTGCTATAAATAAAGCATTTCTACACGCTGAGTAGTTAGTTTTTCTGAAGTTAATCTTTTGCTACTGTAAACTCTGTTTTGAAGACTCTTTTCTAAAGCGTTTACGCTCTCCATTGTGTTTTATTATGTGTTGATTTAATTGAAGAAGACAGTTCTGTTTCTATCTGCGTAGCTGATCTTTTAATTGGTTGAAGTGGATGGAGGGCCCCTGTCTGCTACAACCATTGTACAGTAGTTTTTAAATTTACTTTCCTGCATTTCTCTTTCTTTAATTCACCATGTATATTAATGTACAGTTTTGAATTATGCTGCTTTATGTTTCTTTACTTTTCATGACTGATCAGTGTGTTTTTACAGCTTTGTTAGGAGCCCAAGACAACGTGCTTTTCCTTCTTTTTAACACTAGTGGCATATGAAGTTGTCTTATCTAAACTGCTGACTTTTTCTTTGATTTTCATTAGTTTCCTTGCTTAGTTAGTTTCCTTGTCTAGTTACTTTATCAAGTTTTGTCAAGTTTCTAATATCTTGATGGTTCTTTTTATCATAATTCACTAACTTTTATGGGACCAAAATATCATTTAATTGCAGCTTTGTTTATTTAGTTTTAGACTCATATTGCTAATTCACTCCTAACTCTTTTTCACATGATCAATTTGGCTAAAGGCAGAATGTTAAGGGAGAATTAAGTAGTGTTGTTTGTCACTTAATTTTTGCATTGCTTTAGATTCAATAGAAAAGTTAGAGTAGTGTTCTTGCTTTCAGCTGAGTTAATATAGATGTCATTTTCATTCTTATCAGCAGTAAGGTATTGGACTAGTGCCATTGGTCTTTTTGTTTGATGCTATACTTTCATTCAAAGCTTTAATTCCATTTCAAGTTATTGTTCAAGTTTTCTCTTTTAAATTCAAGAAGCATTTTAGAAATCACCACATACACACACATTCACTCACTTGTTTATAACTTCATCACATCATATTAGGAAGATAAATCAGACATAAACTAAAAACGACAAAAAGAACTAGGAAAGGCTGCTTAAGTATATATTGTACATTTCACTTCATCAGCTTACGAGCCCCGGGTTGACAATTTATGATAGCAATTTAGACAACACTAAATTGACCAAACACTATCTGAAGTACAACCTTCCCAATCTGAATCCATGTACCCTACTAGTCTCACTACATCACCCTATCTATAATTGAGACCAAAATCCATAGTACCCTACACATAACAAAGAATGTGTTTTGCAACCACCTAATGCACTTTCCTTGGCTTACACATGCATTGACTCATAGTGTTAACTACAAATAGATATCTAGTCGAGTGTTGACCAAATACAATAATTTACCAATCAGCTGTTTCTATAGAGTAGGATCCACCAACTCAGAATCAGAAGCGTGAAGCTTCTTCAAGTTAGTGATCATAGGTGTAGACATGGGTTTGTAGTCATCGATGTGAAATCTTCTAAGAATATACACAATGTACTTCCCTTGTCCCAGGAAGAAATAACCCTCCTCCTGTCACACCTCCAATCCCAGAAAATAATGCATCAAGCCAATATCCTTCATCTCAAAATCTAAAGCAAGATCTCTCTTGCAGCCCGCAATAAGTCTCTCTACACCAGTGATGATCAAGTCATAAAAATACAAAACCAGAATGAGAGCATCCTCACCCGCCATAATGAATTATAGATGTGGATCAGCCTCACTCTTTGTGAAACCCAACTACTGCAAGTATGTATCAATCCTTGAGTACCAAACTCTAGGAGCTTGCTTGAGGCCATAGAGTGCCTTTTTCAGTTTGCATACATGGGACTCCTTCCCATGCACATCAAAGCCATGTGGCTTCTCATTATAAACCTACTCTTGAATGAAGCCATTGAGAAATGCAGTCTTCATATCCATCTGGCAAATATTCCAATCCATCTCTGCTGCAATCAATATAATGGAGCGAATAGATGTATACCAAGATACAGAAGCAAAGGTATCCTCATAGTCAACTCCCTCTACCTGTGAGAACCCTCTCACCACAAATCTACCCTTGAACTTCTCGATGCTTTCATCTACAACATGCTTTATCTTGTAGAGCTATATGGAAGTAACGACTGATTTAATTTTGGGCCTTGGTACTACCTCCCAAACATCATTCTTCATAATAGAATAATACTCCTCCATCATGGACTCTCTCCAGACCTATTGGCTAGCTACCTCCTCATAACTAGAAGAATAGGAGTCAACAATTCTTGTTATCAATGTCATGTAACTATAGAACTGCTTGGTTGGTTTACTCTCTCTAACCTATCTCTTTGGCCTAACAACTGATGTGGCCTCGCGCAAGGTATCTTGAAGCCACTTGGGCTTCCTCTTCCATGAGCATATTCTCCCACCAGAGTGAAAGAATCCTCATCGTCATCAGAAGCCTAAACTCTTGAAGGGCTGCCAACTGACCTCATGCCTGAATTTGTGCTTGTAGATGCTGAAGTACCATGCAAACTGTCCATTACTGGACTACCTTGTGAACTACTCTGTGGATTGCCTTGAATGCTACCCGAAGAACCACCCACCTGACTCTGAGAGCCACTGCTCACTAATGGACCTGACACTATAATTGATGTACCTCCTGATCCCTGACCACTATATCCCTGTGACTAACTCAGCTACTCTTGAGGGTCTAGTGACTCTAGATACTCTAACTCCCATGAATTCCTGAAAGCTCTCTCCTCCTTGAACTTCACATCTTGCTTAGCAACCACTTTCCTCTACAAAGGAATATAAATCCAATAAGCTTTCGAGGTCTTGATATAAGCTTCAAAGATGCCCTTATCTGTAGTGTGCTCTAGCTTGGTCCTGTTCTCCTTGGAGACATAGGAATATGTAAGGCACCCAAAGGTACAAAAGTGCCCAAAATCAAGATTCTTCCCATAAAATGCCTCCTCCAGAGTCACATTCCCCAAGGCACAATGTGGACCCTTTTCTACAAGTGCACAATAGTGTTGTAGGCCTCTGCCCACAAAAATAAAGGTAACCCATGATCATGAAGCATGGCTTCGGTAGCCCCTACAATGGATATGTTCTTCCTCTCTACAACCCCATTCTACTGAGCATTCTAAGGAACTATGAACTCCCTCCTAATGCCTACCTCAGCACAAAAATCAACAAACTCACCGAGGGTATACTCCCCTCCATTGTCTGACCTAAGGACCTTGATCTTCCTACCTGTCTGGGTCTCCACAAGAGCTTTGAACTCTTGAAACTGCTTGAAGACCTCACTCTTGGTCTTCAAGAAATAAATCCAGGTATTCTTGGAGTGGTCATCAATGAATTAAACATAGTACTCATAGCCACTCAAGGATACATGAGACATCCGACCACTCACATTGGTATGAATCAAGTCAAGGATCTCGATCGCTCTGCTGTCACTATTGGGAAAA
>APFE031666802.1:59388-80502 GCA_000404065.3 Pinus taeda
TATATATATGGGTGTTGGGGATTGGTCGCCACACTTAAATGTGGCGTGTTCTAAATGAGCATGGATGACATTTGTTATTGGCACATGCACATATTTGTAAACATCGAGGAGAAATGCCTTCAACTTTTTGCTGAGATGCATGTGGTGTTCGGTTTCTTTAATCAGTTGATGGGAGGTGCATGCAAGCTACAGTCAGTGATTGTGTGGTCTCAGGCTCGTCTAGAGGAATATTTGGAGGATAAGCAAGATTTTGTTGAAATTTAATTTGTTTGCACCAGGGAAAATTTTAAGGATGGAAGTTCATCTTAAAGTTTAGAAACCTTGGCAAATTCTACTAGTCCTTAATATGCAAATTGTAAAATTTTTGTTCATATTTTTGTAGAAATATTTAGATTTCCAATTGTTTTGTATTAGTCGTTATAATATTTTGTTGATGTTTATGGTAAAATAATGGTGTACTATAAAATCTGAGCGAATCATTTTAGAAAAAAAATAGAAATTGGCAAATCTATTTTTTGGAAAAAGCATGGAAAATTAGTCCACCTACGAATATTAGCCCCTCAAATTTTCCATGGTACAAACACAACTTTGGGATCCTTAGGTACACTTTACAGGTGTCTATCTAGGACCCTGGACCAACAACAATGAAGTTGTTTTGGCAACTTTTCTCAATTGGGGTGCCTCTTTCATATGTTGTGGTGGTAAGTTCATTTCCCTTGTCATTCTACTCTCATTTTTCTCTTGGGCTTAGTGGGGGAAGTGTTGTGGTATTTATTTTACTATCGCTAGTGCTCTGAAATAGTTTGGTTTTATGGGTATGTGTGGTGTCTCTCTCACATCGACGATGAGTTAAAATCTATCATGTGCCATTGAGATGAGCTCATCTTTCTCACTGTTTAGTTCTTCTCTAGGCTCTTGGACAGGTGGGAAAAGATTTCGGTTGGTTCTTTTTTTATTGTTCATGCATCATTGTAGTTGGGTGTCTTATTCTGTGTGTGTAAATGATGCATCTATAGCCTTGTGGGTGAAGGTGAAATACCCACGTCCGGACATGTCAAGTTGTGTTTGGCGGAAGCTTGGAACTTTGCGGGTTTTTAGGATTAATGGGTTCAAGGCATCATGTCTTGGTTCTAAATATGAGGTAGGAGAATGGTACTTTCCCATATGGCTAGACCATGGGGGTTTCGAGAGTGAACAATGTAAGCAGGTGCCAGTCCTATGTAGTGGTGGTCCTTTTCGCGGGTTTTTTTTGTGTTGATGGGAAGGTTCCTTGGGTGCAAAGTATAAGTGTGCATCTCTTGTGGCATAGCTAGAATATATGATCTAGATTATCAAAAGTACTATGTTCTTTATGTCGAGTTTTTGAACCCAAAAGGGGGTCCATCATCAGGACAAAAAATGAATGATAGATTATGAATGATAGATTGAGAGAATAATCTTCTGACCAAAACAGATAAATAAAACCTAAATTATGATAAATTTATATAGAAGCCGACTAATTTAAAGACTAACCGGCATATATTATTCAATTTTCATTATTTTGGTTTACTTATTTTAATTTAATTTCAAATAATTTTAATTTTAATTTAATTGATTTTAATTAAGCAAATGTGAATTAGTGAATAATAATAAAACTAATTAATTTAATGAGATAAGAATAAATAGTTAGTGTAATAAGTTTATTTGTATGATTAGTTTCTATTTTAATTTTATATATAAAAATATAATTGTAATTAATTTCTTTATTACTTAAGATTTAATTAATTCATTTATAAGTAATAAAATAATTAAATTATTTTTATTATAAAAATTAAAATTTATATTTATAATTTAGTATCCATATTACTACGAATAAATAAAAATTGTTTTAATTAAAATTAAAATAAAGTAATATATCTAATTACGTCGAATTAAAAGAAGAAATTAAATTTAAATTTTATACAATTAAAATTAAAGACAGTTTATATTAAAATAAAAAATTAGAAACTAATCATATAAAATAAACTTATTACATTAAAAAAATAAACTTATACACTTAATTAATTTATTCATTATCTCATTAGATTTAATTAGTTTTATTATTATTCATTAATTCATATTACGTTAATTAAAATCAACTAATATTAAAATAAATTAAAATTAAATTAGAATAATTATAATTAAAATAATGAAAGTTGAATAATATATGTAGGTTAGTCTTTAAATTAGTTTCTTTTCTCAATCTATCATTCATTTTATGTCCTCATGATGGACCCCCTTTGGGGTTCAACATAATGAACATAGTATTATGGATAATTTGGATCATAGTGTTCCAAAAAACTACCAGAAAAGCTTAAAGTCTAACATACCTAGACTAGTCTCGTGGAATCTTGTAGAATTATATAAAGTGAGTGTCTGTTGTGAGTCGGGGCTACCAAGGGAGGATCGAGAGCATCATTTGGTTGTCCTCGGGGATAAGTTGTGGAGGGAATCGATGGAGTATTGTAGGAAGGATAAATTTCTCATGAGGTTCTGCCAACTTTTTCGTTTACTTTGGTAGCCCTGGCCTAGAATATACACCCTGATAAGTCAATTGAATTACAACAATGACAATGAATATGGGAAGGAGAATATAGGAGTAGTAGGCTGAGTCCTTGAGCCACATGGAGGATATTCTACAATTGCAATGGAATTACCTTGATCGTATTGCCTCTATTCGGTCAACTCAATGATGTTTTCCCACTAAGTTGGATATTCTTGAGGATATGATTGAGAAACTTGAGTTCCATGTGCATGGGAAACCTCCTTGATATAGTGTTATTGAAGCTAGTCATTTTAGAGACCCTCTTGACAATTTCTAATACTTGTGAGTTATGCTAAAAATTGGTGTATTTTTTGCATCCTAAACCACTATGTTTTTATGAAAGTTTATGGTTTTTAGCAAATGGATGGTTGTAATGATCTTTCTCTTATAGCCAATAAATTTGTTTGGAGTGGGGCCAGATGAGAAATGACCTCTAGAAAATCATATTATAAGCTTTTGAAAATCTAATGAAAGTTGTTTTGATCGACATATATATATATATATATATATATATATATATATATATATATATATATATATATATATATATCAATAAAATCTCCAAACAATTATAAGAAAACTTTGAAACATATCCATAAATTTTTTTTAATAATGAAAATTTATCATAATAATGGGAAAATCTTATAAGCCTCGAGGGTTAGGTCAAGTTCTAGCTGTTAAATAATCATTCTTATTAAGAGATCATAGGTAAAATTCTCTCCACACTCTTAAGATCAGACTCCATGTTGAGTCAGCAAGAAGTGATCCCTTCTCGTGGGTCTCTCTTGTACAAATATTTTTTCGATGAAGTACTCACTAATATCTAAGGCTTGTGAACCAAATAGAAGAAAAACAATCAAATCCTATAATAATTAAAACATTTCACACAATACATACAATAATGTTAACTTTTTAAAATATAATATTTCAATTTTTTGAAAGAAATTTTCTTCTTTTGTTTTATGATGTCCTTGCTTATCAACCATAGGAAATATGAAAATAACTAAATAAATGTAAATTATCATAATATACTAAGATAAAATATAACATATATCATAAAATAAATATAGCATCATTCAAAAACTATTAGAAGGTGGAAACGTCCATGTTAATGGGCACTATATCACGTAGACTATCTCAAGAAACAAGGTCCTTGCTACATACAATGACCACATTTTTCTTTGATAGTTGTTTTCCCATGGTCTTGAATTCATCTTAAAGCTCATCCATCATCATTAGGATTTCATCATTTGCATCATTTTTTCCAAGAACTATAATAGGCAAGAGTAGCTTAAACTGGTAATATTGGTTTTGTATATGCATATATTGATTTCCATGCTCCTGATTTGATCTCTTGGGGGAGAGGGGGGGTTCATATAAAAAAGGTAAGTCTAGGAATGAGCATGAGGTCGAGTTTTGAATCACATATAGGAGGTATGATCATTGTGTCTCTAAAGAGAAAGAAAATTGCTTGGCCTTAGAGACAAGCCAATAGAAATAAACAATATACCACAAAATTTGAGGAGTGTTATGGGACTACTGACCTATAGTTATAGATGTCAAAATAATTTAATAGGAATAAAAAAAAGTCACTTACAAAAGTTCCTTCACTAGGCCCTTTCTGCACCCACCCCTCAGGAGCCTATGAAGGTAGGGGACGACCTAGGAGTATGCACCAACCAAGGAAAGTATCATCACTTTAGGGATGAGAAGCCAATGAAAATACTCTATCTAGCTATCAAACACAAAACACAGTGAAAAATACCATATATTTGAGGAGAAAACTAGTTATTTAGTGTAAGAAAGGAGATCACCAAAAATATCACAAAATATTAGAAACCGCCTTCCACCAAAAGAAGCAAAATTGTTTCTACTGAAATTAATATTTTCAGTTGCAAAGTCACTAAAAAGCTGAGCTATAAACATCTTATCACTGACCACCACATAGTAAAACCAATTTTGCTCGAAAATAACCAACATATATAAAACTTACCACCCAAAATATTTTGATAGAGACTTGAGGGTTGAGGGAAAGATAGTATAGGGAGAATTACCTTGGGCCATCGGTGCTTGGTCATTCATTTAGCTAATCCTTTAGCAAATTTTAGCACTTGTATAAAGTCCACAAGAAGAAGAGAGACCGACCTATTTTTCATCCTCTCAATTCTTATATCATCTGTGAGGGGTGCTCAACATATGTTGAGGGTCATTAGAATGTTTTACTATTTGTATCATGTTGGATACTCCATGGAAGCCATGTGTCTCCTCACTAACAACTCCTTTCATCCATAATAACTTTATTAATCGATATATATATATATATATATATAGAGAGAGAGAGAGAGAGAGAGAGAGAGAGAGAGATAGAGAGAGAGAGATGACCAATTAATTATGTTAACTAATAGAATATTGATTATATAATTTATTAAAATTCATTAAAATTATTTTATGTCACAAATGAAAGAAACTTTCTAACCTTATTGTAGTTTCCCTCTCTCATAGACCATATTTAATGCTAACTTATCCTTCATATAGCCTTATGGAACATACCTTATTCTTCAAGGACCTCAACTCAAGGACTCAATTATTTTACTTTTATTACTAATGGATGTGATGGTAAGTGTGATGTATTTGTCTCGGAGTTCCAAGAGATGTTACCGGTAGCATAATCTCCCTCTTCCATGGTCACTTAGGAAAAGCCACTAACAACATGGCAGAACTAATGGCTTTGGAACAATGCTTGGAATTTTTGATATAGAGAAATTGCCAAAATGTCATAATAAAATCGGACTTAGAGTTAGTCATAAATTTTGCCAGGAGAATCAATAATGGAATAGGGCTAGAAAAGGTCGCAAAACACTAGAGGTTAACTAGAGTTCTTCAGAGAATTCAGGTGCATCTACAGGAACTTCGTACTCTCATATTTACTCATGTGAGGAGAAAGGCCAACAAATTGGCTGACATTCTAGCTAACCAAGGTGTCAGCTACAAGGATAGTGCAATTTTAAGGAGGTGGAACACAATGGCACAAAGTAACCTGGAAAAGCTCTGCCTTAACCAGGCAGAGGAGGACAAAGAAGAGTATAGAAGCAAAATGACAGAACCCAACTAATAATGGTCAGCAGTGAGAGGATTACATCAAGCGAGACAAAAAGGTGAACAATGAACAGTAATTCAAGGTTAGAGGTTAAGTGGACCATGCTCAAGACTATTCTCGCTGATGAGCGACAAAGCTTCTCAGACCGAAGAAAGTGGTTTTGTATAGATCGCACCACTTTCATGTTAAAAGTGGTTTTAGATTTTTGGCAGCGATGCCATAGAAAACGTGACATGTGGTGGAGGGCGCGGTCCAAATACCACTCTCCCCGCACCCTAAAGGTTGATTACTACGGGCGTGCGATTTTTTTCTCAGTCGTCTGATGGCACACGGTTAATCAATGTTCAGGATTCATCGAGTAGTTTTGTGGGGCCCGAGGGGCTAGTGCGGTCCATGGATTCATCTTCAAACATTGGGCCCGCAAGAAAGAAGTTGTATGATAACATCCAACAAAGCTAGGTCATAGTTCTCAGGGAGACGAGGGGAAAATAGACAAGTTCTATGTTGTTTGGTTTCTTCCTGGTGGAATTTGGTCAAGCCCTTCCTCTTCAGTTTTCTCATCAGGTTCTTCCCATAGTCCATGGTGGTCGTCGTTGATAGTTCTATCATTGGAGTGTATGAATTTTGGTGGCTCTTGTTTCCCGGCGAAGGGGTTTCCCATTCGGTCCTCTTCCCTTTCAGAAAACTAGGTTTTAGCGGTTTACGGGTGATCACATAGTTTTGGGATGGTGAGTGGTTTAGTTTTTTTGGAAGTGATTCCATTAGACATCTGCCACGTGGCCAGGGCGGTCTGGGGAAACCACCCTCCATCACGAAATAAGTTACGAGCATGTTAGAGGGTATGATATTTAGGGAGGTCGTCTGATTTTTTGGTGATGTCTCTACCGTTAGATCTGTTGGTGCCTTTTCGGTGGGGCCACGGGTCTTTTCGGGGTTTTTGCACAAGTGATGGGGGTGCTTTTAAGCCTCAGTTTAGGCTTTTGTTTTCCTTGTGTCATCCGATAGTAGAGGAGGATTGTTCTAGCTGTCTATTGTTTCGGGGCAACACGGCACTTTGGTTTCATCCACTTGGTGACCCTGTCGCCTCCTAGCATACAGGGTTTTGTATATTCTGTAAATTTTTTCACGTTATATTGAAATAGAAGGAACTACTCTTTCTCAAGCAAAAAATGTGTGATGTATTTGCCTCGTGTTATTTTAGTTATGATGAGGGTCGTTATAATCCTATTTGATGATAGTGTCCAATTTTTCAATGAATTTAGTATATGTAGTATTTTTTACATATAGTGAGGTTTAGCTTGGTTATTGTCAGTGACTATGTTGATTATTCTATTATAATGATAATTTAGCAATTGAAATTATATCGATGACTAACACTATGAGCATATATTATTGTTGATTATTGAGTGTAGAAGGAAACCTCATAGATGCACCTACATGTGATGAGTGGATAACCTCTGGTTTGATTGGTTACACATTGTAGACATTATAATTGAGATTTTTGACTCATATTTTACTATGATTGATAATTTTGTGATAATTTTTGTAAGCACGGGTAAGTTTATTGGCCAAAAAAATCACACATGGGTGATGGCGTCATACAGGACAAGCAAAACTTTATGGGAGGGTGACATAATATACATGATTCTAGTTGTTAGTAGTCCTACCATAGCATGGGATCGAATGTACTAGGATACCTACACATTGAACAAGGAAAAGTTTAAGGAGTGAAATTTATGTTATATTTTAGAAACCTTGGAAAATCTTGTTACTCCTTAATATGAAAATTGTAAAATGTTTTATGACATTTTTGTTCAAATATCAAAATATATAATGATTTAAATAATATCTATAATTTTTTGATGATTTTTAAGGCTAAATAATTTTATAGTATTAAATTAAGGTGAATAACTTTTAGAAAAAAATGAAATTGGTGAATACATTTTATGGAGAAATCATGGAACATCAACCCACCTATGAATATTAGCCCCTAAACTTTCGTTTGGCCTTGAATCTGAATATATGATGACGAAAGTGTTGGTTTGTGTTATATTCTTTCAACAACTAACCTACATAGAGAATCGGGGCGTTAGAGGGGGGGCGGAACCCCCCTTCTTTGTGCCAATTGCGCAACGAGGGGGCACAAGCCCGCCTATCTAGGGCGTTTAAGGGGGGCGGGCAACCCCCCTATACGGGGTTTAGGGCAGCGGCCCCGGAAAAGTTTTTTTAGACCGTATATTAGGTTGGGTGAACCTACCTATGGTTTTTGGTCCATGGTTTTAGACGAGATGGTTTTTGGTCCATGGTATTGGATGCTTTGACATGTATAAACATGTATTTTAACATTGAAAGGAATATAATGAAAAATCAATCTCGTAGTCCCGTTTTGGGACCCAGGGGAAAATCTCTTGTATATGTGTTTTATGTGTTATGCTCTCACATTGTTTATTTTCTATGTTTTAGAATTCATATGAAGGTAATTTCTGTACTAGGTTAAAACGCACATTTGGTATCAAAGTTGTTTTGGCTTCAAGGGGATGCCTTTGCTGCTGAGGGGTTTTGCTCGGGCCTGTGGTAGACCCTGTTCAGTGGGAGATCTGTGAGATCGATTCTGGTGGTGAAAGAAGATGGTGAGCAATGGAAAGATAGAGATTGAGAAATTTAATGGTCAGAGTTTTGAGTTGTGGAAACTCAATATGGAGGCTCTGTTGGTGGATAAATATCAGTGTATCGTGGTAGATCCAGGTACTAAACCAATGGGAGTGTCCGAAGAAGAATGGAAGAAGTTGGATCGGAAGGCAAAGAGCACAATATGATTGTGTGTCTCAGATTCAGTATTGATGAATGTATCAGGGGAAGCTATGATGAAGGCTTTGTGGGCCAAGTTAGGGACTTTGTACCAATCTATGTCTCTGGTGAATAAACTATTCCTACAGAAAAAGCTATATAACTTGAGGATGAAAAATGGAGACTCGGTGACAGAGCATCTAAACGCATTTAATATTGTGGTAAGTCAGTTAGCGTTTGTTGATATTAAAATTTCAGATGAAGATAACTACATTAGTTTATTGTGTTCTCTACCAAATTCGTGGGATAGTCTGGTTATTGCAATAGGTAGTAATGGAACTGCCTTGTAGTTTGATGAAATAGTCTCATCCTTGCTAACAGAGGAGATGAGATGGAAAAATATGGAGAGCCAGAATGGTGATGCCTTGCTTGTCCGAGGATGGTCCCAGAACAAAAGCAAAAATAAGTCATCGAGTGGGAGATCTAAATCTAGTGGGAGATCTAAATCTCCAGGAAAACCAGTAAAGTTGGTGTTCTAGAAATGCAGAAAGGAAGGGCACTACAAAAGGGATTGTAAATCTAAAGCTCATGACAAATGAAAGGGATCTGATAATGCTTCTTCTGTAGAGGCGAAAACCGCCTCAGATGAAGGTGGGTATGTGTACTTGGCTTCTTCAAATACACATGTATATCATGATGCATGGTTGATTGACTCAGGTGCATCCTTTCACTTCTCTCCCCATAGAGAGTCATTATGTGAGTATGATAAATATGATGGTGGTGATGTCTTCTTAGGGGATGATAGGAAGGCTAGGATCGTTGGTTGCGGAAAAGTAAAGTTGAAGTTGCAAGGTGGAAGGGTTAGAACACTTATGGGTGTTCTGCACATTCCTCCATTAGCCAGAAATCTGATTTATGTAAGCAAGGTGGATGATGCAGGTGTAAAAACAGTGTTCAAGAAGGATACTTGAAAGATGGATCGAGGAGCACTGGTATTGATGCAAGGTGTTTGGACTTGAACTCTGTACAAGTTGCAAGGTAGCACTCTTGTTTATGGGTGTAACAGTTCTGTGGTTCCTGAAAGTGGAGCAGAAAATCTAGTGGTCTTCGGAGAGAAGACCATGCGGTGGCATGAAAGGCTTGGACATATTACAAAGAAGGGCCTTCGAATACTTAATGGTAAAGGTATGGTAGAAGGTATGAGTAATAGCTCTATGGATTTTTATTTTTGTGAAAATTGTGTATATGGGAAGTAGAATTGGGTGAGCTTCCCCTCTGGTGGTAAGAGGGCGAAACATATATTAGAGCTTGTGCACAGTGATGTGTTTGGACTTGTGAAGGTTCCGTCACTGGGTAAGTTTTTGTACTATGTATCATTTAGAGATGACTTCTCAAGGAATAGATGGATATATTTCCTTAAGAAGAAATCTCAATTTTTTGACAGGTTTAAAGAATCTAAGGCTCTGGTGGAAAACCAGACACAGAAGAAGATAAAGGTGTTGAGGATGAATAATGGTGTAGAGTTTTACAATAAGGATTTTGAAGAATTATGTAAGAAGTGTGGTATAGCACGGTAGAAGACTACTCCATATACACCCTAGTAAAATGAAGTTTCAGAAATAATGAAGAAGACGTTGATGGAAAGGGCAAGAAGCATGCTTAGTGGTGTTGGGTTAGGAAAAGAATTCTGGGTAGAGGCGGTGGAGATAGCATATTACCTAGTCAACAGATCACCTTCATCAGTGTTGGAGGATAAAACTCCACAAGAGGTATGGACTGGTAAGAAACCCTCTCTTTCACATCTAAGGGTATTTGAATGTGATGCATATGTACATGTTCCAAAGGAGAAATGAACCAAGTTGGATAGTAAATTTGAAAAGTGCATCTTTATTTGGTATAAGGATGGTTTAAAGGGTTATAAGCTTTGGAACCCAACAACAAGGAAGGTTGTGTACGATTGATATGTGGTGTTCAGAGAGGTGAAAGATATTATTAAACATGAAGTCAAACCAAAGGAACCTAAGAAGACAGAGTTTGAGCGAAAGGAGGAAGAATAAGACTCTACAGCAGAGGAGGAATCAAAAGACGAAGAGCCACAAACTCTGGGTGTGAGAAGATCCGTTCGAGAAAGAAGGCAGCTAGAAAGGTATAGTCCATCTACTTTCTGTTCATATTTTACTTTATCTATTACTGATGATGATTCCAAAGCTATGAAGGAAGTAGTAGACTCAGAGGATGGAAAACTCTTGAAACAGGCCATGGTTAATGAAATGGCATCTTTGCACAAAAATGAGGCTTGGGATCTGGTGGAGTTGCCAGCTAGAAGGAAACCTATTGGAAAAAAATGGGTGTCCAAGAAGAAGACAAATGTAGAAGGAAAGGTGTAGAAATACAAAGCTCATTTGGTAGCAGAAGGTTATTCCTAGGTGCTGGGAATTGATTTTGGTGATATTTTTTCTCCTGTTGCCAAGGTAACTTTTATTAGGTAACTTTTATTTGTTGTTGCTACTTTTGATTTTGAGGTAGAACAAATGGATGTGAAGACAACATTTCTTCATGGGGATTTGGAAGATGAGATCTACATGAAGCAACCTTAGGGATTTGCACTGAAGGGTAAGAAAGAATTGGTATGCAAGTTAAAGAAGTCTCTATATGGGTTAAAACAGTCACCAAGGATGTGGTATCAAAAATATGATACATTTGTATGGGGACTTGGCTTCACGAGAAGCAAAGCAGAACAATGTGTGTATTTAAATTAACTGGTGACCGTGTTATTTATCTAGTCTTGTATGTGGATGATATGTTGTTGGTTGGAAATGACAAAGAAATTATCTTGGATTTGAAGGCTCAATTGTCCTCCAAATTAGACATGAAAGATCTTGGTGTTGCAAACTATATTTTGGGCATGAAAATTAAAAGAGATCAGGCAAAGAGGAAGCTCTAGTTAAACCAGTGGAAGTATGTCGAGACAATACTATAGAGGTTTAATATGCAGGATAGTAAACCAGTGAAGGTTCCTATTCCTGTAGGTGTAAAGTTATCTGCTAAACAGTGTCCCAAGGCACAAGAAGAGGAAGAGGATATGTCTCATGTTCCATATACAAGTGTAGTCGGTAGCCTATTGTATGCAATGGTTTGTAATAGACCAGACATTGCACATGCAGTGGGAGTATTGAGCAGGTTTATGTCAATAGTAGGGAAGGAGCATTAGATAGCAGTGAAGCAGGTTTCTAGGTATTTGCGTGGCATTAGTGAATATAGTTTGCGCTACCAAGGAAGACTAGGATTGCACAAATTTTTGGATATCTGTGGCTTTGTTGATGTAGATTGGGCTGGAGATTTGGATGAGAGAAGATCTACAAGTGGGTATGTGTTTAACCTATTTAGAGGTGCATTTAGTTGGATGAGTAAAAAACAATCTGTAGTGACACTATCAACTACAAAGGTAGAATATATGGCAACCACTCATGCAAGCAAGGAAGCAGTTTGGTTGCACAGATTGTGTTAAAGTATGGGGTTAGTACAGGGAGCTATAAATATAGACTGTGATAGCCAAAGTGTAATTTTCTTGGCAAAGAACCCTGTTTATCATTCAAAGACAAAGCACATTGATGTTGAGTATCACTTTGTGAGGGATATGATAAAAGACAAAAAGGTGTTGTTGGTATAGGTGGACACTTTGAAGAATTCTGCAAATGCATTGACAAAATCTATGAGCTCTGAGAAGTTCTCCTAGTGTAGAAAAAAAATGGGCATTTCAAGGCTAGAAAGATGACTAAGCTCTCCTGTGGCCCCGTGTGGAAAGGAAACAACAAGTGGGAGAATGTTGGGTTGTGTTATATTTTTTCCACAACTAACCTATGTAGTGAACTGGGGGTTAGAGGGGGGGTGAGAACCCATTCGTTGCATCGACTGTGCAGCGAGGGGGTCACAAGGGGGTAGGCAGGCCCCCTCTACGACGTCCGTGGCAACACCTCGGGAATTTTTTTTTTGGACACTATATTAGTTTGGGCAAGCCTACCTATCATTTTCGGTCCATGGTTTTCGACGCGATGGGTTTTGGTCCATGGTATTGGATGCTTCGACATATATAAATATGTATTGTAACATTGAAAGGAATATAATGAAAATCAGGTTGGTGGTCCCAGTTTTGGGATCCAGGGGAAAATCTCTATGTGTATGTGTTTTATGTGTTATGCTCTCGCATTGTTTATTTTCTGTGTTTTAGAATTTGTATGTCAATGATTTCTATACGGGGTTAAAACCTACAGAAAGACCTTATATTATTTTTATTAGTCCGGTCATGAGGATTTACTACGGGTATGCATCGACAAATATTCCTTGATACCAAGGACCATTATTCGCACCATAGAGGGTGACATAAGAGATGGTATTGGAGTGGGAAAAAATTTATTGGTAGTGTTATCCTCCACTTACTAGTTTTATTCCTCTATAGTACATCATAATTACAACTTAGGAGTTCTTGTAAAATAAAAGTACCCAAGGACTGGAGGGGAGGTCAATTATAGAGTTGACAATTTTTGGTGGGGGCACAAAAATACCAACATGGGGAGGAGGATCACATCATGGGAGCACAAGAAACCAATGGAGCTAAGGTTGAAATTACATCCCTCCATTGGTGTGTTGTATCATTGGTTTTAGAGAAGTTCTCCTATATTGTTATGATAATTTGTAATAAGGAATGATATGTAATTGTGAAACTATTAGTTTTGGATATATGTATCCTGAACTATTATATATTTCTCATGATTAGTTGTAACTATTCAAAGGATGCTTTAATGAAGAAAGATAAACCCATTTCTTATTATTCTTGTAACTTGGTGACTTAGAAGGAATAACTTATTTTGATAATAAGGGATTGTGTATGGTATTATGTATATCAACAATTTGTGTAATATTTACCATATAGGTATTTTAAACACACACATACATATTGTGTAGTTAGGAAAGATATCTACTCTTGTCAATATAAAAAAAAGTTGAATAATGTACTTTCTATTGATTTATCTTATTGAATTATTAATTAATAATTATTTTAATGGTATTAATAAAATAAATTCAAAGAAATAACAAAAAAAATTGGTTTTATCATTGTGAAATTCTTGTGTAATTATCTTAATAGTAATAATGTGATCCATAGTTCAATGATATCTCAACAACCAAACTTTGCCTTTAGCTATTTTTTGTGGATTTGTATCCATAAGCTAATATTATTTTCCAAAAATATTCTATATAGCTTTGTTATAATATGGCTAATAAAAATGATAATATAAGTATAGGGAATTATTTTATCCCCGCTTTTAAACATATAACGATGATATCATGCATCCAAGGCTTATGGAAGGCTTGCTTCACTTTCAAACTGAAAAGCTTTTGCATGTGATGGATGAGAATAGCCAGTCCCATTTTTAATTTTCTAGCTTGGTAATTTGCAATACACTTATCCGTGCCATTAGCAACTTGTTAAACAAAAAACATAATGTCTTCCAGATAAAAAATACCATCCTCCATAAGGGAATTAAAAATGGTGTCCATGGTTTTATAGGATTCATAAAAAGTTTGAAGTGTAGGAAGTATAGTTATTTAAAGGAATCAAATTATTATTTTTAGTTTTATGAATTAGAATTTTCCTTCAAAACATTCTAGGAACACTTTAAAGAATCCGTGGAAAAACCTGTTATGAGTATTTTTGAAAACCAACATTTCGGACTAGCTTAGTGAGTCCATCATCACAACAATGTGATCTACATTTTGAGAAAAGAGAGCTTGAATGTATGGAGAAATTAATAGTTAATTGAGATAAATATCTAGTGTTGGCTTAATTAATTAATTTATAGGTATTTAGCTCTTGAAATTCTCAACTTCTAAAAATTTAGAGCATTGTTCATTATCTCCCTTCCATGGTGGGACTTAATGGTGTTAAAGAGAGAGTCCATAGAGGTTGGTAGAGTTTTAAAGAATCTATGGGAAAACCTGTTATCAGTATTTTGGAGAACCAATGTTTCGGACTAGCTTAGTGAGTCCATCATGAAGGCAATGTGATCTGCATTTTGAGAAGAGAGAGCGTGAAAGTATGCAACAATTAATAGTTAATTGAGATAAATATCTAGTGCCGTCTTAATTAATTAATTTATAGGTATTTATCTCTGGAAATTCTCAACTTCTCAAAATTTAAAGCATTGTTCATTATGTCCCTTCCATGGTGGGACTTAACGGTGTTAAAGAGAGTGTCCATATAGGTTAGTAGAGCATTAAAGAAACTATGGAAAAACCAGTTATTAGATAGTAGATACACATAGTAGATATTATTGCTTCCTATTTGTATAGTACCTTTTCTTTATTTTAATAAGATCTTTGTATGACCCATAGGACATAGAACACTAGGTGAATAGGTGCATTGTTAAGACACTCCTTTCATAATGGTCACCACTTTGAGTTTTTGAGACCCCACTACTCTCCCACTTTCCTAACCATCAACTAGAGGTTATATATGGTAGTAGTGGGAATCAAACTTATGTTGTGCAAGTATGAGACTAGTTGATTCTTCTAGTCACAAAAACAGTTTAAAATATAGATTTGTACACATTTATATTATCATGCTTTAGAAATTCATCAAGCGCATCGATAATTAGTCTTATTATTCTTTTCATATGACACATTGATAAAGAAATTGCTAAGCATATAGGATTGCAGTAAAATTACGGTAGATGTTTTTGAATTTCTACTTATAAGCTAATTTGTCTAAGTTCCTATGAGAATCCTCAAAGAAAAAGATCAATTTTATTTTTTTTCCAAAATAAGGTGACCTGTATTTTCACAATTCTCAAGCATGTGTTTCTTGTCCTAAAAAACTTCTGATTTAAGGTTAAAATTCTATGCTTAGAGTGAGTCTCATGGTCATTTAAAAGGTCAATAAATATAATTTGATTGGAGATATAGATATGAAATAGTACATAATCCATAATATTTCTAACAAGGCAATGAATACAAATACTTCATAAAGGGATTACAAATTATAAGCCTTTCAAAATTGCAAAATTTACTAATTTAATATGAAATACATTCTTAATCAAACTATCAATTTCTTTTTTATATTCATTAACTGAAATAAATTGGTTAACTAACCAAAATAATTATTCATATAAACAAATTATTTAAATAAATAAAATATAGTCATCAATATTTATGTATTATATATATATAAACATTTATCAACCATATTACATTATTATAACTATAAAAAATCATTCACTTTCACATTGTTCTTCCCAATTATTATTACAAATCAAAGGTAAAGGTATTGTGATGTTGGACATCTTTGTAGATAATTAAATTATTTGTGGTTTGGATTTTATATTTTACTTGGTTAATATTTTATTTTATGAGATAGTGATTAATTTGTATGAGATGTGATATGATTTTTTTTTGTTGGAAATTGGATTCAATGCTTATTTGTTTTGGGACATGGATTAATAACTTCTATTGGATCTTAAATTTTGGTGATTGTAGTGGAGATTAATGCTAGTGGATTTTGGTTTAATAGAAACTATGATTCCAACAAGTATTATCAAAGCCACAAAACTGGAGTTAGAAACTCACCTAGCTTGGAAATTATTGGAGAATTAGTTCAAAAGTGCAAAGGACATGGACTAACAACCTCTTTAAATAGTAACTCTGGCAATTATAATAAACACTAATCCCTATCAGTTTTGATCTAACATCAATCATGATTCCTATATCTATCTATATATAGATAAAAAATTATTTACTTAGATATTAATAAGAATTCAAACTCATATATTAGAATTTAGCTACGCTACTAAAATATATTTTCATAATATAAATAATCATAAATTTTCACTTATAATATATAATTAGATTAATAAATCTAATCTTAATATTTGATGAAGTAATGAAGGCTAAACATATTACTTTCCATTAATCTTAAATATATATATATATATAATATTCATAGGAAAACTTTAAAATTTAATTTTCTGTTTGAATGTAAACCAGCAAATTCTGTCACTATAATATCAAAAACATTATTTTTTTATTTATAATCTATTATTTAAATAAATTTAATTACACTTATAAAACATATTATAAATTAATAATGTTAATTGTTATAATATAAAATACTAAACTAGAAACAAAACAATGCACTAATATCACTGAGTAAAATTACAGATTGATATAAATCAATCCAAATGAAGAGATGGTGAAAAAGTAATAAGCATATTATTAATAAATATTGTCTAATTAAATATAATATAACAAGTTGTTTAAGGAATTATAAGAATTATTGTTAACGAAAAAAATTCAAATGATACTTAAAAAATGATTATGTGTATTTTACTGAATATTAATAAGAGAGATTGTGTGTAAAATTTTAAGAATGTGGCATAATACAATATAATCAATAAAGAATGTAGCAATTTTATAGAAATAAATGAACATGAATGATCCAATTGAAATAAATTTGGAAGAATGTTCATAATGATTGACTATATATTTTATTTTTAACATAAATAAAACACAATTGAATAGAATTAATCTTAACTTATTATAAGCAATTAAACATAAGCTATATAAAACTTAATAAATATCTTATCAAACATAATAAAACTTAACAATTTAATATCAATTTAAGCCACATAAATGTTACAACCAAATAATAAAATAGTATAACGTAATTATTAAAAATCATTAAGACATTATAATTCATCATAAAATTTGATGAATATTTCATTTAAAGTTAAATATCAACCCTAAAAAATATTGCCATTCATCCTGAAACTCAATTAATAATTCAGCATACCATAAACATTAAATAATATAAAACATAAACCTAAATGAACCAAAATAAACATCTATATACATGGCATACTATCGATCCAATTCAATTCATTCTGAAATATACGATTAACCTCCACTCCCCTCTTATTGTCACAATCACGATTACGCAATCGCAATTATCATCATATTCTAAATGCTGTTAATATATATTTTATGTAAGTATAAAAGTACTAATACAGACATTGTAAAATTAAATATAGTTTACCAAGTTTAGCAGACTGTAGACATCAAACTTAACAACAATACTCGACCAAAGTTATAGATAATTTTTAATTAAAGTTGCTAGTTTCCGAAGTCCTCCAGTCGAACTATCAACTCGGAATTGAAAGGGTGAATCAAACCACCTTAATTTGGTATCGGAAGGGATGTAATCCCATCTGCATAGCGCCATAAAATAGAGTATTTAAATCAGAATTTCCGAAAATCATGAGTCTTGGATGATTTGTGTGGCTGGGAGAGCTAATCCTTAACGGAAATTTGTCACAAGATGATGCAAGAAAAGCGAGATGAATAACGTAGCGAAATCATATCCTGGACATTTTCTAGGGCCACCTCCAAATAAAAAACTGGGTGTGTGATTAATAGCAGGGTCCTGAAAGTTGCAAGTTCACAAGGTATAAGTTAAATACACAAATAAATGCCATCAGTTTTACTTTCCAATCGCAAAGGGGTGGGCGTAGCTCGCACCTGCCATCGCCGAGGATTGAAAGCTAGAGGGTCTTCGTAGTAGTTGCTATCTAAATTGGAGACTTCATGAAATATCATGCATGTCCATCCTTTGGGAATTGTATATCCTTTAAATAAATAATAATGAGCGCGGATCCGATTGTTATTACTTTTTAAACGAGTTGTAATAAAATGCTTCAATTTTTTGGGTCGGAGAGTAACAATATTGGATACCTTGAATTTCTACATTCTCGACAGTTTTCCTCATCAGCATGCTGTTAATGTGTCCTGTCCCTAATCTCAACATTTCTGTGATAACCTGGCAAAAAACAAAGAACATGGTTTCCGGCACACGAAGTCGCCATTAGGGTTTTGAGAAAATGCAGACAAAAATTGATAAATGGAATTTATGAGAATTCTTACATTTTTAGTGAACGACATTGATTTATAGTCATCCCATGACATAGTCTCGTTATTTCCTTTCGTGTGTCTGATTGCTTCGTGTTCTTCCTGCACCATGTCATTGACACCGGAGATTATTTTATATAAAATTTCGTTTAGTTATAGTCGTACCAGTAGTTATTCACAAAACAAAAATAATTTAACAATAGAAGATAATAACCGAGTTCTTGAATGATATGTGGATTTTCAGATAAACGCTTCACTGCCAAAGTAATGGTTTTTGGTGTAGCTTCAAGGACAACGAACATCATAGACAGGATGAAATCTACGATCAGAAATGTGGAAATTTCAAAATCCCCGTCTTCTTTTTCTTCTGCATCTTTCAGCATTGATGATAGTAGGTCGTCCGATGAATCATGGGATGACATGCTTTTCTTCCTCCCCTTTATAATGCTTTTGATCTGGTCAGAAAGCTCTTCCCTTTTCTGCAATTCTAAAAGTCAAGCTATGATAAGTCAACTACTTCACAAGCAAAATATATGACCAAGTACTTGGGCTGTCATACTGAAGGGTTAAACAGGTGAGGTGACCTCTTTGGCTATTGAAGTACTTGGGCTGTCATAATGAAGGATTAAACAGGTGAGGTGACCTCTTTGGCTATTGAATCATATTAGGAAAGCTTCAGTGAATGAAGGTCCTTGCTATGAAAACTATATTTCCTTTTCGATCCATATGAATAGGTAACTTGTCAGGGTCACTGACTGGCAATTTTTCTGTTTTTACTGTAATTTTAGGTTATTCTTAATTTAATTTTAATAGGAAATTGATAAATTAACTAAAGTGGAAGTGTTGTACTTGGAAGCATCTATTCTTTATCCTTATAGTTAACAGACCAGTATATCATCCTACCAAAATAAAACCTAGTGGAGAAAAATCACAATCAAATTTCCAGCCAATCAAACTAAGACTACTTAATTATTATAAAAATTATTTACGAAAGAAGAAAACTTTAACATTATTTAAAAACCAGAATACTTTAAAATATAGAGCAATGAAATCCTCTTGAGTGGATTGAGGAATCCAGAAATATTCTAGGATTCAACTACAATATGGGTGAGTTTAACTATTTTGGAAATTTGCAATCAATTTAAACTTGTAATCTACTTAAATTTAGATTCAATTAATATGAGCGAGTTAAACTATTTTGAAAATCTGCAATCGAAGTTTAATTCAACATCCCAAAAGCACATAAAAAAGAATAATACTATGGGAAGATTTAGAAGAAGCTGATCTCAAAATCTGTTTCAATAACAAGAAAATGCCTCACTCCAAAATGTTCACTTTTATTGACAAAGGGATTTCTGTTTCAAGTCTATTGGAAAAAAAAAGAGATTGGTTGCTGTTTCAAGTCTATTGGAAAAATAAAAGGGATTCTATTGCGTGAGACCAAAATTAAACATTGAATCCTTATTTTTTTAGTTTGAAAATCAGGATAGGTCAAAAATTTTATGAAAAATTAATTTGAAATAAAATTGGATAAATCTTTTTATTTTTGGAAAAAAAATCATAGCTAAAACATTGTGACCATTCTATATAAATACAGTAAAGAAGTTTAATTTTGTAATATTAAAGGAATTTAAGAGGTATTGAATAAATTTATACATTTTAAAAATGTAATTTAAACTATCCATAATCCATAGATATATACATATTTATCAACCACCAATTTACAATATATAATTATATATATATATATATTACATATATATATATATAAAACTATCTTAACTATATATTTATTAACCACTAATAAGATGAAATCTTTTTATATACCATTTTTTTTAGTTTTTACATTCTAAAATACATTTGTATGTGAAAACATTTATAGTGCAAATAGATCTATAAATGTTGAAAGAAATCACATGTAGATAGACATTTGTGGATGTTTTTCGAACCAACTAGTGTGGTTCATCTTCAGGACAAGTTGAAGAAACATATCCAGCTAAACGTGTCAAATAGTCTGAGCACAGAATCCAATGGCTATATTCGACTATCGGAACCACCTAAAATTTATATTAAATTTTTTTTTAATATTATTATTATTTAAAAATTATTATTAATATTATTATTCTTATTATATTATATTTTTTGATTAATATTATTAATAAATAATATATTCATGGAAATAAGTAAAATTAGGCCAAAATAAATAAGTGAAAAGTATTTAAAAGTAAATTACTTATTTATTAAAATAACGTTAGGTTGTTAGTATAAGCTCGAAGGTTATTTAGAAGAAGCAGGATGTGGTGGCACAATCTTAGCTGGGATAGCTATTATCCTTCTTCTCTATGCTGATGATATTGTTCTTTTGTCTCTTTTGGCAAGGTGTCCTTCTGATCTTGATAAGCAACTCAAGCTTCTTAAGGATTTCTGCCCTGGGTATGGCAAGGTGCCCTTCTGATCTTGATAAGCAACTCAAGCTTCTTAAGGATTTCTGCTCTACCATGGGTATGACTGTTAACACAGACAAAACAAAAGTTATGATTATCAAATCCGAGAAGGACACTTGTGCTAATTTTATGTATGACAATAATAACTTGGAGAAAGTGTATTCTTACAAGTACCTAGGAATTGATATCCATCACAAGCTCAACTGGAACCATAGCATTGAGAAAAGGATCAATGGGGGATGGAAAGCTTATTTTGGTCTTGAAAATAA
>APFE031666802.1:81675-222086 GCA_000404065.3 Pinus taeda
AAATAATAACCTTAGGTTGTTAGTATAAAATAATTATCCTTATTTATTATTTCCTTTGATGGAAATAATTACCTAAATGAAATAAACTAATGGTTAATTATATACACTAAAACTAAATTTTAAATCAATATATAACCTTAATTAAAATTAGGTTGTTAGGATGGTAAGTCAAAAACAGTTATATTTTCATCGTTGACATTTAAACAATTAGACAATTATCAAAACAATTAGGCACCAAGGTTACATTTAAACAATTACATTTAAATAATAAAATATTTTGAGGATAGGAAGTTTGTATTTTGTATTGTTTGTTTCCCTGTCAAAACAATACAATATATTATTTTAGGGGTATATAATTAAAATACCCAGTTGACATTTCTTTATCAAAACAATTAGACCCCAAAGTTACATTTAAATAATGAAATATTTTGAGGACAGGAATTTTTTCTTTTGTATTCTTTGTTCTTAGCTGTCAAAACAATACAATATATTATTTTAGGGGTATCTAATTAAAATACCCAATTATGGTAGTCGTCAACTAACACGATGTGTGAATATATAATTAAAATAAAAAGGCTCAATTTTCTCGCATTTAAACAAATCCATTTAAATAATAAAATCTTTTTGGGATGGGAAGTTTTTCTTTTATTTTGTTTGTGCTTACCGGCAGTCAAAGCAATTTATGATTTAAAATTAGTCTACAGTTTGCTTTCGAAAATTCTTTATTTTTGAAATAACGAAATAATTGGAGGATAATAAATTTTTGTTTTGTTTTATTTTGGATAATCTATCCCGCGTTGACTCAAAATTTTTGAAAATATAACATGGTTTAATTTCAAAATTTGCTAATTATATATACTGACATAATTAAACCATTTAAAAATAATAACTTTTTGTTTTACATAAATAATGACACTGACAAAAAAAGAGGATAATATATATTTGAAAATGGTGGTTAAAATATAGTTTTCTTCCGTTACGTATAAAAAGCTTTTTCATTTAAATATTTGTTAATTTTTACTAATTTTGAGATTGTGAAGTTCTTAAATTTTTTTGACGAATAATAAAATAATTATGAAAATATTTTATAATTATAATCTCAAAATAATAAAGTAAGATAATTTTATACTATTAAGTTTAATTAAAAAATTTTTTCATATTAAAAAAATATGATTGTAATTGAGTACTAATATAAAATAATGAGATAAATAATATCTAAGAAAAGAGGATTTTTAGGACTATTCATATCTTTAGTGAAAAATACTTGGATTTTATTACAGTTTGACATGAAGATGCTAGATTTTGACTAAATCATTAGTGAAATTAATATGGAAGATGGGAGACCTCATAATACTATTTTACATTCTAGTTAAAATCACTTATAGTTCATATTGAGTTGGCATAAAATGCCATGCTTTGTTTACATCATTTAAGATTAAAGTAAAAAGTATATAAAATAATGATAACTTTAAAAATATTATTTCATTTAAATCTAAAAAAAATTCACATATGAGGATTTTTTTTAAATAATATTCAAAATACTATAGCATATAGATTTATGAGAAATTATGATTTGATTAAAAAAATAAAAGATAATAGAAAATTATGATAGTATATGAAAATAATAACCATGATCTAGAATACCAAAAGCTCCATAATAAAGCATGACATTGGAAAATATAAAAAATGTCAAAGCCTTTTTTTTATAGTGTCAACTATATAACAACATTTACCACTTAACATTAGAATACCAAAACCTCCATAGTAAAGCATGACATTGGAAAATTTAAAAAAATGTCAAAGTCCTTTTTTTATAGTTTCAACTATATAACAACATTTACCACTTAACATCAAAATAATAGTCTTCCACGCATTTCAGCTAATCCAAGCTATAATTATGTAGGGACGATTCTCTTAAATCTTTGTCCGCAAGAAATGAATTTTTAAAGATATTACTTCCACTTCAATTTCTTCAAAGAAACTTGGTTATGCAAAGTATCATCATAATCAACATCTGTATATTTCTTCAGATTCAAAGAAAACGAAATAATCTCTTATTTATATTGGAATTCCATAAAAAAAAAATATACATATTAAGTTATATATATATATTATTGTGAACAAAGTTCACCACAATCACTATATTTTATGTGTAATGTTAAGATAAATAATTTGGAAATATAAATTAGTTAATATTATCTATTTTTTACAATAATTCATAAATTATGTGACTAATTTTTTTGGATTAAACTTGAGAACATTGAACATATTGCAAAAGAAATAAACAAAATAGTAATTATATTTAATATGATCGTTGGTGTTTAAAGCCAATGTTACAGTAGTTAAAGTCAATGTTACAGTAGTTAAGTTCAACACATTTTGATGAAAACAAAAACATCACAATGGATGATAAATGAATTCTACAGACATCCATAATTTATTTTATTCAACTAGTGAGGCCATTTACCTATGTGTCCAAATAAAACTAAAGTACATGAATTGTGCAATAAATAAGGATTTATAGTTCCAACTATTTTTGTGAGATATGTACTACTTCTTTGGCTAGTTGAGTATTCTCGTTGACATGATTTATTATGGAAAGTTGAATGCATGGGCAAGTATGATCATTCGGATGATTCCTTTGACCTTTTGTTCTACAATCTCACTTGTCAACCACTCAACTGGATGTTTTCTATTTCGTTACTTGACATACTCATCAACTATTCGAACAATTGCACTATTGACTAATCCCCTAGTAAGCACTTGGTTATAATAAATCCTTTCACTCACTATCTTCTTAACTCATTATTCAATTGACTATATCGATGAAACAACATAGCCTTTAGGTTCCAACATTCCCCATTTGCATAATAGAGGTTTAGGAGGTGAAATTATTTTTGCATGATGCCCTCCATAATTGCAGCATCCTAAAGACTAAAATTATCTCATTGATTAATAAATGTTGGTTCTACTAATGGATTTTCCAATAAATTAGAAATATAAGAAATTATCCCACAATATACAAGAGCTATAACCATTTCTTAAACTAGCAATCATAATTAGTTACCATGAAGTTTATATTGCTTCATCTTACTGTGTGGATTGTTTGAAACCTAAATTGCACTTTTATTGGCACAATAAATAACAATGGAGAATTTATTAGGAAACCAATCTCTCCTAATATTTGAAAAATATAGATAGTCTCCTTCCTTAGATTAACGGTTCGAAGGTATTTGACATCCATAGTTGACAAAACAACTACATGTTGTATCTTGCATGACCAAATCATAGGTCTAGTATTGAAGTTCAAAACATAGACATCTGTGCATTTCCCATCATCATTGTTGGTTTCTTACTCAGAATCAATGACATTGAACAATGAATTTGAAATTCAATAGTATTTGATACCAAAATGTAAGGTACCCTTATCGTAATGAACAATTCACTTTATATCTTTTCTTTGGATATTTCGATAAAATTCTTGAAACTAGGAAGCCACACTAATAGCAAAGGAAAATTTACATTGACTATAGTTTAAATAAATAAGGCTACTACCCATTTTTCAATAAAAGATAGAATATATTTACAAATATTAACCCTATTTAGTCAACATGATACTTACAAATGGGTGTAGCATGTTATGTTCCTATACAAATAAGAGGTATAATTTTTGAAGGGCTGAGGTCAAATCTATAATATGTACATACATTTGCTTTCTGCACATGTTTTCCATATTCAAAAAAATTGAAAAAAAAAATGTAAAGAGGGTATGTCCTAAAAGAAAAATCAAAGGAAACAAATAATAGAAAAATGTTAAAAAAGATAAAAAAAAAAATGAACTCCAAGAAAGAAAAAATACCATTAAAGTGTGCAAGTAAAAATGTCACTACTATTTACTTTTGATGCAGAATAAAAGATTGTGTGCAGCTTCTTACCTTTGCCACAATCCATGGATGGTCAAAATTTTAAACTTGGATCTTTCATGTTTTCAAATTTATGCTTAGAGACAGAGAATAAAATCTGACCAAACTATTTAATATTGGAAGATAAGTAGATATGTAGAGTAAATAAAAGGAGCTCAACTGTTTAATTTGATCCCTTGGATGTAATAAGGTTAGACTTAGATAGATTAATTTTGTAAAAGAAAAGAAAAAGTTTTGATAAAGGGTTTGCCAGTTTAAGTGCACCCTAATAAAAATAAGTAAAAATGGTACGATGAGTAGATGGGTAAGTAGAAGAATGGTTACAAAATTGAGATGATTGATTAGATAAGATCATATTATTCACCTTCATCATCAACATTTGAAGTATGGAATAAAAGTAAGCATTTACCAAAGTACACAAAGTCAATTGATTAACCTCCCTCATTGATTATGTTTTCCACTTAACTAATTTCCAAAGAAAGTTTTAAAGTACCTAAAATCTTAAGTTAAAGGGGCTCAGAGCATTTCTCTGACTTCTGGAGGGATCGGACCCTTGGCCCAATAACTTATAGGTCCTAAGTATTAAAATTCCACTCATAAGCATTCACCCCCTTCAAATTCATTCGTATTCCCAAATAAATTCACTTTTCCATAATAAACCCTTTTCTCTAAGGATAAAACCTTAGAAAAGTAATCACCCCCATGTAAAAACCCCTTTTTCACAAAAACCCACAAATATACACTTAGCCTAAGTTTTTATGCTTTCTATGTGAAAAGCGAAAACAAATTGCAAAGAATTCATTTTACACTTAGCACTAAAACATTCTTCACCTTTGTTCATATTAACTTTTAAATTTATTTATATATTAACTCTCGATAAAATAACCCTTTTCCCCTACGTATCTATTGAAAAACCTTAATATTAATATCCCGTCCCAAAGTTTGAAACATAAACATTATAATAAAAACCTACCCCAATAAATGAGTTAATTAACCGATCTAAGGTTAATTAATAATAGACCTCTGCTAAAGAAATCACCCTCGATGCCCTTAAACTGCCATAATCAATTGACTATCTTAATCCCTCCACCCTTAAACCTCTGCCTAGCCTCTCCATTAAACCTCATGACAAGACCCCACCCTGATCATCGTGCGATCTAGCCTCTCTTGATCTGATGGTTGACAATCATATTGGGTGGCCTCCGAAGGCTAACCTTTACTCACCTGTTATGGGTGATTCCACTTTTCACCCCACTACTATGTGGCACCGGATGAATGGAATTGGTCGGCCTCCCCTCAAAACCACTCCTGCCCAAAAGCGGTGCGATTCAAACCCGCTTACCACCATCCACTAAATGACAAAAAATCTCACCTCTCGCTTAAATGCCAAGCATACCTCTCCCCGTGTACTTGCCAAATTGATTGACTTTACAAGTAAAACCAAAAAACTCATTGTTTTTTAGTTTTATCATGAAAAAGACACTTAGACCTCCATGGAAGCACTAGAATACTTGCAACCATCAACCCAAGTCCAACTGCCAACCTACTGAAAGCTGCTGAACTTCCAAACCACTCTTCAATCACATTCACCTCCTGCAAGCCATGCACAGTTGCCCATCAACCCTTTCAGAGCCAAAACCAAGTATTTACCCAAAATCTCTGAGAAACCCTATTTAATTCCCAAAACTGTTACTCAATTGCTTTAAGTTATTAAGTAATTAAGTAAAACCATTTCCCAACAATCTTAAAATACTCTAAATTGAATCAATTTCCCTCCAATTTTACTGAAAACCTTTCACCCCCGTTCTTGAATCCACAAGAACCAAGGATGGATGCTCTAGTTGCACTGAATGTCCTACCAATTTCTACTCCCCACCAAAACCTAGGCCATCTCCTTTTGATAGACAAAGACTTTCAAATCAAAGACGCCTCTATCCAAAAATCGTCACTGAAGTTACATTACAGGTATAAAGACCTGCACTTAAACCACCCAGACAAAATAGATATTTGGGAATCAAGTTTGCCTAAGTACGGATTCCCTAGAGTTCATATCTTCCCTGAAATTTTCCACTATTTCCATATGACCTATAGTCCCAGCCAAAGAGCAGTGATGACTACTAACCATACTGTATTATTCACCATCACTGCTGAATCCATCAATGAAATGCTACAGTTGCAACAAGGCCAAAACTTGACCCCCATTTCTGTTGGAGACCTACTTAACATATTCCCTACAATCACCTCCATCAAACTTGCTCAGTTATTCTAAACCTATATTAGGGAAGAGAAATACATTCCAAAGGAACCTCCCCCATACATGTGGATCATATTCTCTGAACTTGGCTGAGACATCATAGCAATGATATCTAGTGTGTTAGGCCAGACTACCAATGAGTTTGTTGATGAGATTATTATAGCCTTCATGTCTATTTACACTCTTGGACAACCCCCTACCATCATGTTTGACTATGCCAAGTTCATTGTAGATAAAATGCATGATCAGTTCATGAGAATGGACAATGAAAGAGTATTCAAGTTCTCATCAGTTTTATATCATCATTTCCTATACTATCAAGCTGATAAATTCCCATTTACACATCAAAATTTTGATACCAGAGGCGACCCTAGATCAATAGTCTTCTGGACCCCATTAATCTGCCAATATGACTCTCCATATACTTATACATATTTCATAGATCTTTTTGTTCACCGAATGGCAACTATGTTGTTAGGAAGTCCTTCCCCCAGAATCAGTTCAGACATCAGGAGGGTCCTACAGTTGTTTAAACAATACAGAGTGGGAGATTCATACTTATACCAAAATCACATTGAGATCAGAATATATGGCTGTGAGTTAGCACCCTACAAACTACCAAGATACCTCCCCATGAGATTGCTTTCTATTACGTATAAAAATCATTGTATATTGAAGGATCACTAGTCATATATATACATTAACAAATGAATACTAGTCATATATATATACATTAACTAGTGAAATTATTTTTGCATGATGCCCTCCATAATTGCAGCTTCCTAAAGACTAAAATTATCTCATTGATTAATAAATATTGGTTCTACTAATGGATTTTTCAATAAATTAGAAATATAAGAAATTACCCCACAATATACAAGAGCTATAACCATTTCTTAAACCACCAATCATAGTTAGTTACCATGAAGTTTATATTAATTCATCTTACTGTGTGGAATGTTTGAAACCTAAATTGCACTTTTATTGGCACAATAAATAACAATGGGGAATTTAATAGGAAACCCATCTCTCCTAATATTTGAAAAATATAAATAGTCTCCTTCCTTAGATTAAAGGTTTGAATGTATTTGACATCCATAGTTGACAAAACAACTACATGTTGTATCTTGCATGACCAAATCATAGGTCTAGTATTGAAGTTAAAAACATAGACATCTGTGCATTTCCCATCATCATTGTTGGTTTCTTACTCAAAATCAATGACATTGAACAATGAATTTGAAATTCAATAGTATTTGATACCAAAATGTAAGGTACCCTTAACGTAATGAACAATTCACTTTATATCTTTTCTTTGGATATTTCGATAAAATTCTTGAAACTTGGAAGCCACACTAATAGAAAAGGAAAATTTACATTGACTATAGTTTAAATACATAAGGCTACTAGCCATTTTTCAATAAAAGATAGAATATATTTACAAATATTAACACTATTTATTCAACATGATACTTAGAAATGGGTGTAGCATGTTATTTTCCTATACCAATAGGAGCCATAATTTTTTAAGGATATGTACATACATTTGCTTTCTGCACATGTTTTCCATATTCAAAAAAAAAAAAAAAAAAAAAAAAAAATCTAAAGAGGGTATGTCCTAAAAGAAAAATCAAAGGACAAAAATAATAGAAAAATGTTAAAAAAATAATAAAAAAATGAACTCCAAGAAAGAAAAAAGACCATGAAAGTGTGCAAGTCAAAATGTCACTACTATTTACTTTTGATGCAGAATAAAAGATTGTGTGCAGCTTCTTACCTTTGCCACAATCCATGGATGGTCAAAATATTTAAACGTGGATCTTTCATGTTTTCAATTTTATGCTTAGAGAGAGAGAATAATATCTCACCAAACTATTTAATATTGGAAGATAAGTAGATAGGTAGAGTAAATAAAAGGAGCTCAACTATTTAATTTGATCCCTTGGATGTAATAAGGTTAGACTTAGATAGATTACTTTTGTAAAAGAAAAGAAAAAGTTTTGATAAAGGGTTTGCCAGTTTCAGTGCACCCTAATAAAAATAAGTAAAAATGGTACGATGAGTAGATGGGTAAGTAGAAGAATGGTTAAATAATTGTGATGATTGATTAGATAAGATCATATTATTCACCTTCATCATCAAATTTCGAAGTATGGAATAAAAGTAAGCATTTACGAAAGTACACAAAGTCAATTGATTAACCTCCCTCATTGATTATGTTTTCCACTTAACTAATTTCCAAAGAAAGTTTTAAAGTACCTAAATTATTAAATTAAAGGGGCTCAGAGCATTTCTCTGGCTTCTGGAGGGATCGGACCCTTGGCCCGATAACTTATAGATCCTAAGTATTAAAATTCCACTCATAAGCATTCACCCCCTTCAAATTCATTCGTATTCCCAAATAAATTCAATTTTCCGTAATAAACCACTTTCTCTAAGGATAAAACCTTTGAAAAGCAATCACCCCCATGTAAAATCCCCTTTTTCACAAAAACCCACAAATATACACTTAGCCTAAGTTTTTATGTTTTCTATGTGAAAAGCAAAAACAAATTGCAAAGAATTCATTTTACACTTAGCACTAAAACATTCTTCGCCTTTGTTCATATTAACTTTTAACTTTATTTATATATTAACTCCCGATAAAATAACCCTTTTCCTTTATGTATTTATTAAAACCCCTTAATATTAATATCCCGTCCAAAATTTTGAAACATAAACTTTATAATAAAAACCTACCCCAATAAATGAATTAATTAACCGATCTAAGGTTAATTAATAATAGACCTCTGCCAATGAAATCACCCCCGATGCCCTTAAACTGCCATAATCCATTGATTATCTTAATCCCTCCACCCTTAAACCGCCACCTAGCCGCTTCATTAAACCTCATGACAAGACCCCACCCTGATCATCGTGCGATCTACCCTCTATTGATTTGATGGTTGAAAATCATATTGGGTGGCCTCCGAACGCTAACCTTTACTCACCTGTTATGGGTGGTTCCACTTTCCACCCCGCTACTATGTGGCACCCGATGAATGGCATTGGCCGGCCTCCCCTCGAAACCACTCCTGCCCAAAAGCGGTGCGATCCAAACCCGCTTACCACCATCCACTAAACGGAAAAACATCTCATCTCCCGCTTAAGTGTGAAACATACCTCTCCCCGTGTACTTGCCAAATTGATTGACTTTACAAGTAAAACCAAAAAACTCATTGTTTCTTAGTTTTATCGTGAAAACGACACTCAAACCTCCATGGAAGCACTAGAATACTTGCAACCATCAACCCAAGTCCAACTGCCAACCTGCTGAAATTTGTTGAACTTCCAAACCACTCTTCAATCACATACACCTCCTACAAACCATGCATAGTTTCCCATCAACCCGTTCAGAGCCAAAACCAAGAATTTACCTAAAATCACTGAGAAACCCTATCTAATTCCCAAAATTGTTACTCAATTGCTTTAAGTTATTAAGTAATTAAGTAAAACAATTTCCCAACAATCCTAAACTACTCTAAATTGAATCAATTTTCCCCCACTTTTACTGAAAACCTTTCACCCCCTTTCTTGAATCCACAAGAAGCAAGGATGGCTGCTCTAGCTGCACTAAATGTCCTACCAATTTCTACTCCCCACCAAGACTTACCTCATCTCCTTTTTATAGACAAAGACTTTCAAATCAAATATTCCTCTATCCAAAAATCATCACTAAAGTTACATTACAGGTATAAAGACCAGTACTTAAACCACCCAGACAAAATAGATCTTTGGGAATCAAGTTTGTCTAAGTACCGATTCCCTAGAGTTCATATCTTCCCTGAAATTTTCCACTATTTCCATATGAACTACAGTCCCAGCCAAAGAGAAGTGATGACTCCTAACCATACTGTATTATTCACCATCACTACTGAATCCGTCAATGAAATGCTACAGTTGCAACAAGGCCAAAACTTGACCCCCCTTTATGTTGGAGACCTGCTTAACAGATTCCCTACAATCACCTCCATCAAACTTGCTCAATTATTCTAAACCTTTATTAGGGAAGAGAAATACATTCCAAAAGAACCTCCCCCATACATGTGGATCATATTCTTTGAACTTGGCCAAGACATCATAGCAATGATATCTAGTGTGTTAGGCCAGACTACAAATGAGTTTGTTTATGAGATTATTATAGCCTTCATGTCCATTTACACTCTTGGACAACCCCCTGCCATCATGCTTGACTATGCCAAGTTCATTGCAGATAGAATGCATGATCAATTCATGAGAATGGACAATGAAAGAGTTTTCAAGTTCTCATCAGTTTTATATCATCATTTCCTATACTATCAAGCTGATAAATTCCCATTTACACATCAAAATTTTGATACCAGAGGCGACCCTAGATCAATAGTCTTCTGGACCCCATTAATCTGCCAATATGACTCTCCATATACTTATACATATTTCATAGATCTTTTTGTTCACCCAATGGCAACTATGTTGTTAAGAAGTCCTTCCCCCAGAATCAGTTCGTATATCAGGAGGGTCCTACAGTTGTCCAAACAATACAGAGTGGGAGATTCGTACTTATACCAAAATCACACTGAGATCATAATATATGGCTGTGAGTTAGCACCCTACAAACTACCAAGATACCTCCCCATGAGATTGTTTTCTCTGGAGTACTACTGGAAAATGATTAATTTAGATGAGGTACATTTTGTAAAGTCCAAGAAGAAAGCTCAACTCAGAATAAAAGACTAGCTTGGCCCCTTTATATGCAACAATAGGTAAGCTGGAAGAGAGGTAGAATAAATACTTCAAAGGCTGAAACTGAAACAAAGCTTCATATGGAGATATGATCCTTTTGATTTCATCTGCGATAGAAGGCAAAAGAACAAATTGTCAACTGAAACAAAACTTCATATGGAGATATGATCCTTTTGATTTCATCTGCGATAGAAGGCAAAAGAACAAATTGTCTCCCTATATCCACCTTAGAATTCCTGAGACAGAACAATATGAAAATCAACTTGAATGGGTGGAGAACACTTTAGAAGATAGAGATAGCACAAAAGTTGTTGTTGATAATGTGTTGATTGATTTAGAAAGAAGACTTGATGAAGATTCCTTTGTATAGGTGCCTGGAGAATCCCAATCCCAAAGGGAAATACAGGAACAAAGTGAGAAACAAGTAGAAGAAGCGCCTCAAGAGCAAGAAGAATCAGAGAAACCAGACATATCAAAATAGTTAGGTCAGCCAAAGCACATCATGAGTACTCCTCCTGTTGTGCAGACTCCTGTAAATGAGGAGAAGAATCCCAAAAGAGATAGAGAGGAGGCTACTCCTTCCAGCAGACATGTTGCACAAAGTTATGTCAAAAGGCAAAGGTTAAATCCTCTTTTGGAGCAAGAGTTCATAGAGGAAATAGCTGGAATCACAAGTACAGAAAGAGAAGAAAGCAGGTAGGCCACTCCCTCTATAGGAACACAAGAACCTTCCACTACACAGACTCAAATGTTGGAAAGACAATAGAGTGTGGAAGTATCCTCATTCAAGGCTCCAACAGGCCAGGACCAGGACATTAGAGAGAAATACAAAGAGGTAAAGGCCAGAAATGAAAGGTTGAATGCTCAGAGCTATGCACAATAGCTTAAAATGGCTCCCACTAACCATACAAGGCTAACGTCATCCTTTGATGTAAAATAAGGTAAGATGCAAATGACTTTCATGAAGTCTACATTACAGCAGCCCAGGTCTATAATAGATTACTTGAAGTCATATTTTGAAGTATTGGAAAAGGAGATACATCTTATCGAACAAATATAATTTCACAAACAAACTCGATAAATGGTCTATTCCACATTGACCAGCAAGGCCATTATAGCACATCAGCTACAAAATTCATTGAATAATATATCAACGCAATTCCAACAAGAGAAGGCCTCTTCACAAGCCAAGGATACTAGGATAATGTCCTTAGAGGACTTAATCATAGAGTTGGGCCATGATCCCAAGGATGTAAAGGCTGTAGAAAATCTAATAAAAAAGAAAAATGATGAGATAGCTCCCATCAAAAAGCAGCTCAAAATCCCTCATTTGCATCATCCAGAAACAGCTGAAGTGCTAGAAACCTAGAAGGAATAGGACTAGCCTATGGAATTAGTCCTCAAGATAAATGATCAATTAAAGGAAACAGAGAAAGAGCTAGGTATCTTGATTTAGTCTAAACAGAGTGAGTTGGCCACCACTCCACAAACTATCATTCCTATAGTCTCTACAGCAGTGCCCTCCACATTGGCTACTTCCTTAGTACCAAAAATTCCACCAGCTACAGTCATGCTAGTCACAGGCACATCTGCAAGCATAGGTACTTCCACAGAGAAGAAAGTTGAATTAGTAAAATGGAGGAAATGACCATCTCGGCTACTGAACATAAAAAGCTTAGAGAAAAAGTGTCAAGTTTGGAAACTAACTGCAAATTTGCATAGATACAGCAAAAAGAAGAAGCCCAGAAGAGTCAAAGAATGGGTGAAAGGATAAAAATCCTTGAAAGGGACTTAACATTGCAACAACCACTAGGAGATATAAAGGAAATGCTCTAGGCAACCATCATTGACTCTATTAATGATGTTTGGCCATCAATTCATGTAATTCTTTAGTAGATTGAACTCATGAAAATGGCCACCGAAGCAATTCACAAGACACAAGAAGAGCTAAGAGACAAGCCTGAAGAAGCCAACCAATTGATAACACTCTTGAATAGAAAGAACATGTATTAGCTGGATGAACTGGGCATAGAAGATAGGTCAGGCATCATCATAGAAATCAAGAAAGTTCTTGCTAAAAGGAACCTTATGCTCAATCTTGAGAAGAAATGCCAAAGTATCCAAGCTGATATTGATAGATTCATGACAAAATTTGGTATTTTGAGGGAAAAGGGCCTTCCCAGTCCTATGGTTATTAATGAAAAGCTTATGACTGAAGATGACTACATTGAAATATTGAGCAAGTTGGCCAGCAACCAAGCTAGTACTTCAGGGTTAAAAACTCTGCCCACAAGAAAGGTATTGTATAATAATCTGGAAAATTTGTTCTTCCTAGAGCATGAGGTAAAGCACCTGTTTCTCAACAAGCCAAATTTTTCCAAGTACACTGAAGCTGATGAGATATATAGAAAAATGTTGAAGATAAAATTACTGAAAGAAGATGAATGGTCGATGAAATTAACAGATTTACTATAAAATTGCTCCAGTAAATCCATATGGCAGCCAGGTAAAACAGGTGAAATAGGATGAAAGTGTAATAGGTAAAGAGTATCAATAGGTTGAAGACATAAAGTGATTCCAGCACACAGATATCAGGAAACTAAAAGAGAAAAATATGAATTACAACAGCGAGCGCAATCACAATAAAAGGAACAACAAGAAGGCAATTTCCCATCTATCTCTATCTTCATGCTTGAAGATATTTTTGATTTCCTAGAATCATTCTCATAGTGTTATGAGATATTTTGTAACATTTTTTGTATAAGTACTTCACATTTGAAGTAATTAGCATGAATTAAAAGACATTTTTGTACACATTTTATATCAAGCTAAGGAGCTATTGTAATCAAGACTGGACTAGATTGCCGGGTCATGAAATAAAGCTAAAGACATTTCACATGATTCTTGTGCACAGTGGAAACCAAATAAGTATTATCTCTTCATGTTGATTACTGCTTTCTCGTCATGTTATAAATATTCACATGTTTTCTCTATGAAATCTGAATAGTAAACAAGGAATGATATTTCAGAATTAGCTTTAATGCTCTCTGTCTTGACTGTTTACTTTCTCACTGTTTTCTACTAAACTATCTTGGTCTAGGAATTCTTAATTGCCCTCTTACTTCCATAGTTTCCCCCCTTAGGTCCATTGTGAAGGATTCTTAACTGCCCTTTGCTAACGATCTCCTTTTGTTCTTCATCTTGTTCGTGGTTTAAGGATTGTTCATTTCCCTTTTACCCTGGTTAGGACTACCTCATCCATCTAAACCTGTAGATTTTCTTTTTCATGTGCTAGCCTGCCCTGTGAACTCCTCGTTTAGTAATTGATATACTCCAATTAAGCCACTCTTTGATTGACTCCATAGCCCAATGTCCTAAATACTTTCTTTGCCCATCTATTTCCTTAAGCCCACCACCCAATAAAAACCAAAACATCATGAGCACTAAGAACTAGCCCGAAATCCCACCCAAAACAAAGTTAAATTATAAAGCGAGAGCCCTCTCTAGACTTAGGTTGGCTAGAACCCGAGTCTAAAAGATTAGGTTTGTGGTTACCTCATATTATTCCTTCTTTTTATAACTTCTAGTGAAGACTTCTAAGTGATAACATAGCACACGACTTACAACCATCAATCTTAAATCATTTCAACAAGTATAATACCACGAGGTAATGAAAAATCATGGATACCAAGAAATAAATGCAGAAGACCAAGTTTCATCAATATTAGAACTTGATCAATGTTATTTCAATTTATAATCAAATCACGAGCATATACAAGAATGATCATAATATCACCATTAATGTGCAATACATAAGGAATCATGGATTTTGGAAGTTTAAAATTGGCCTCCTAAGAAAAATAATAAAATAAGAGTGATGAGTTTTAAACTGAATAAAAAGAGAACTACCTCTTTATTGTATTTTCATATTATTTCCTTACAAGTTTACCCAAATTTAAATAATGAGCACCTGCTGATTTTGAAATTAGAATCTACATCCAAAAAATATCCACTAGAGATCCTTTTTAGTAGACTCAAACTAATAAAATTTTAAAATAAATTTTAAATTTTGTTTCTTGAAATAATTATATCTCTTTCATGTATTTTATTTTTTTATCAGTGTGGATATACTCAAAACTATGAATAGTGGGTACTTGTTAGATGTGGAATCTAATTCTACATCCAAAGATTTCATGCACTTAAAATTTCAGTAAGCCTATAAGGAGATAAGTTGAAAATATGATGAAAGAAAATGATGTTTTTCCTCCAAACTAATTTACCTATAGGGATGAGACAAAAACCTTGAATCATATTAGCTCATTCAAAATTTATTTTATTAGTACATTTATCGTTTTCAAACCCATTTTTTACCTCTAAATTCTACTAATGATTGTGATAAGATACTAAAATTTTAAAAGTTTTAAAATTGAGAAATAATTGATCAATATTAACAGACCATACCCATGGAGCTGCTTCAAACCAACTACTGATTTATATAGCTCATAGATAAAATTTGAATATACTTCAAAACAAATGTGAAGCTCCATCTAAATTTATTTAGATAAATCACCATGAAGAAATGCTCTCTTAACATTCAACTAATGGATTTTCCATTTAAAATGAGTAGTATTGGAAAGGAACAATTCAACATAATCCACATTTAAAATAGAAGTAGAAATTTTAGTGTAATTTATCCCTTCTTGTTGTAAAAAAGAGTTTATGGTCATAATGAGAGTTTATGATAAAAATTATGAGCCTTTGATGCTCAATAATACCACCATAAGTGAATTTTATATAACCTTTGATACTTTATGACATTCTTCCCATGTTGTTGAGGAACTAAGTCGAAAGTGTGATTTTTCAAAGGACAATATGTTTCATTCTACATACTTTATTCCCATTCTAATTCTCCTTGTGCATTACCATGAGATTTTGGATGGAAAGTATCATGAACATGACACATCAATGAAATACTAGCAGGCCCCTTTTAACTATGAATATATTGGTCCAAGGAAACATCACCAACATTAGGTCCAATGGCTTTAATTATTTTAGCATTGCAACAAGGTAAAAATGAATTCAATGAACTAATATATTATTTCCAAATTCAATGAGACGATGTTATATTTTTAGTCATATATGTCCATTAGTTGGATGGTTCAAAAATATGATGTGACTGTATGTTTGAAATTTTGAAAAAAGGGATGGTCAATCCATTTTAATATACAATATCAAAAGTATTGTTGTACAACAATTTAGAGGGAGAATTCAACAACGTAATTCCACAAGAAAACTCATTAAATATTACATTTCTCTTCATAAAAAATTTCCATTTTATAAGGTCAAACAATTGATATGCTTTTGACTCATCATAGTATGACATCATTATGCGAGCATGACTCTTTACATATGGTTTCTTTCTATAATTATTAGAATATGCACCCAAATAATAGATATGAAAGCATTTATAATATGCACCCAAACAATAGATATGAAAACATTTAGGTGGCCAAGTGAGAAAATTTTACTACATTAGAATTAAAATTGTGTCATAGAATATAAAGCTTTAGTTAAAACAATATTTAGGAGATATTTGGCAGGGTAAAACAATTCAGCCCAAAAGTTTCCCCATAAATATTTTGCTATAAGAAACATCAAGCCATTTTCACTAAGTTTTTATTCTTACATTCTACCTTCTTTTGTTGAGCGTATGGTGGATTTACCATTGCTAAGAGATGCCCAAATGGACAAGGTAATCTTAAAGTGTTGTATATACATGCTATCATCCATTATTAGATCTCAGGAGCTTAATGGGTTGACCACATTATTTTTCAACTAATGCCCTAAATTCCTAAATATTTGAATCAACTGACTCATATTCTTCGAGAAATAAATCTTGGTAATCGTCATTAAAATATATTATATGCTGCTAGTTGTCACTAAAAATATGAGTCAATCTATATGAGTCAATGTGTCTCCTATTGAGAAGTATGTATGGCAGAGATATAGATTAGAAGATTATGAACAAAATCTTCATTTTAATTAGTGATCTAATTGACTTTATAAATGTAATTGACTTGATAATTGTTTTAGTAGTAGTTGTTTTATCTCCTTGTGCACAAAGAATTTATTCAATGATTTAAATTACTAAGATGATATTTTTCTACCAAGATACATGTCCTATTAGATTATTTCATAGTATTCATTGTGTATAGAAATATATATATGTTGCAAGGTTTAGAGATCATTTTGCAGTGAATGGTTTTTAGAGATGCAATGAAGTTAATGGTATACTTTCTTACAAAAATCATTATTCTACAAGTTATACACAATCTATAGAGGCTCATTTTGTTTAACTCTTGGATTCATAACTAGTGAAAATTTTAAGCATGTAAAATTATCTTAAATTTTAAAAACCTTGGTGAATCTCGCTAGTCCCAAATAAGTCAACTATGAAATATTTGTTGATATCCTTTGTTGATATATATTGGCGATTTCAAAGGTAAAATATTTTTCACTAAAAAATTTGGGCTAATCATTTTTAGAAAAAATCGAAATTAGTGAATATTTTTTTCATAAAAATCATTGAAAATCTTCCCATTGTGAATATTAGCCCCTAAAATTTTCCTTGTTCATAACATAATTGGTGTGTATGTAGAATGGAATAATAAACACAGACTCATGTTATCATATGAAGTTCTTATAGTTTAGAAAGGATTTTGTTACTTGAGTTGTAATTGTCATAGATATCTAGGCGAATGATCCTCGTATATTAGTATATTCCAAGACCATTAAAAGAATATTAGGCCTAGGCTAATGATCCTCATATATGATGTTTGGAATTTACTTTGTAATGGTTAATCATTAAATGAAATATTTTGTAGTGTACATGATTTAGTATTAGAGAAAATTATACACTATGAAACTGCAAAAGAGGTAAGGGATAATCTGTAGGTAATCCATGAAAGAAAAGGAAAATAAATAAAGGAAATTTTCTCATCAGGTAAATTGAGAGGTAATCTTGTTTCTAAAAGATTAAAATAATTTAAAAGAAATCATGGTTTGTCAAAATATGAGAATGGTCATTAAACAACCTTTGTTATATGACATGGAGTTATTGATTTAGAGGAGTACATGTTAGAGGAAGTACTAAAAATTAGAAGAAAACTTTCTTTTGCCTTGAAAAATGTTAACAACCTTGAGAATAAGTTGTAGGAATATGAAAACAGGGGACATAATGAATCAGTAAATACTATATTAGTAACAAAACAACTCAATTAAAAGTAGCAATATTGTGAAGGACTTCAAGCTCATATCATCTCTCTAAGATCAAATCTTGAAAAATCAAACAAACAAAATGAGGAGCTACTTCAAGTATTTTAAGAACAAAGCAATGGACTTAAGGAATAGATTATTGAATTTACAACACAACTAGAAGAAGGAAGAAATATTGAAGAAGGAATGGTGAAGCAATATATTGAAAAGGAAGACTAATGTCAAAGATTAGAGTTCAAGGTAAGCAATATAAAAGGTAACTTAATAGAAGAAAGACAAACATTTGAAATTTCATGATAGTACCAAAATATTGGACAATCTTCTTAACAATGAAAGAACCCCCTCGTTAAAATCAAGTGTTGGCTTTCATGAAATTATTAAGTGATCAGGTGCTTACAATTACACTAAAAATTTGAAGTTTCACAATCTTATCAAACTTAGTTTTATATTGAGGGGCTTGCCATTTTGAATCCAATGGTGTGAATGGTACTCAAATCCAAGTTCGTATGCAGAGGATAGAGCATGTCTAAATTCAAGTTTGACTTATTTATGTTGCAGTGTTGGGTGGCATGGAAAGGGTCCGAGCGAATGCGGAAGCGCCAAGTGCTAGGTTTCCACTGGGCCCCTCATATCTCATATCTGGGAAAAAAAGATGCGTAGGCTAAGAATCAACCCCCGCATATCGCACCAAATACCCTGCTATTATGTTGTTACCACTAGTACAGTTTCGATTGTGATATGACTGCCGAACGTGATAATTTTATTTGTTACAGTTTAATGTCTGGATGGGTCCATCATATCACACTAGATATGTACCTATAGCCGATTTCTGATTGTGACAAGACCCAGACGTGAGAATTATATATATCATTTCTTAATACGCTAAGCGGGTCTACAATACCGCAATCGTAGTGTTCCCATGTTTACAAGACCTTCGGCCATTGAACTTAACTGATCGTTATAAGTGGGAGGTTTCAAACTCAGGATTATATATGCTATAGTTAATTATCCCCAGTGGTCCGCAATACTACAATCACAATATTTTACTATGTCGGGAGCCTGCAGAAATGGCCGATTGCGATTTCGATACGGCCAACCAGATATAGCCTGCCGAATGGAGAATTTCTCGGTCCATTAGTGGATTTTGGAGCTGAAATGGGGTTTTTGGTCGGTTTGGAGAATTTTGTGGAACAAATAGTGGAAGCACTGGGAGAATTCACAACTTCTTCAGTTCTTATCCAAATTAGATGTAAAAAGAGGCGAGATAGCGATTTTTTACTATTCTGAACTCATGGAGACATATTTCAGAGGCATTTGAGCACTATAGACACACGTTTGTTGTAATTTGAGCATAATATACAGGCCCATGCCATTGGAAGCTATAAAAATGAATGGTAGCCCAAGAGGAGTGAACTGCTTTATCATGTGCATGTTGTGTGTTGTATTTTGATTTTATTTGTTGTTTTTTTCTGCTATTTAGCATATATTTTTATGTTAAATTGTTTTATAACATTTACATAAGAAACTCTCATGGGAATCAGTTAATTGAGAAAAATGTATTGAATCCTTAAGAACTTAATAGTAAAATGATAAGCATCTTAGGTTTTATTTTGAATGCGGAATTATCAAAGCATTACTAATATGATCCATTTTAGATTAAGCGGGTACGAGAACGTGTGTTTTCTTGTTACTAGATTTGCTTTGTGAAAGAAGGATTTAATTGTTTACAATTTTATGTCATGCTTAAAAGATCAAAACTCAAAAGAGGAGAAGGGAAGATGGTTGAAATCCCTATAGTTGGTTCAAGGAGAAGAAGGGAAAGCTTTCCAAAGTCTTCTACACCACTGCATCCTTAAGTTGTAGAAGTTGTAGTTGAGTCTCCAGAGATCATGTCTCATGAAGGAGAACCTATCATGACAGAAGATGAGAAGACCTTCAGAAAGACTTTATTTAATATGACAGAGATGGTTAAGGCCCTCTACAAAGAGAGGAATGGCAGGTTTTAAGGAGAAAGTTCCAAGCCTCCCAATGGAGAAGGCTCTTTAGGAGGAGATAAAGGAAAAGGAGATAAAGGAAAATGAGGTAATGGGAATGGACTAAAGCCTCCACCATATCCACCATATTCTTCATCTTCTTCTTCAAAGGCATCCTCACCCTCTTCCACTACTAAAACACATACTCATACTCATACTCATTTTTCGCAGGAACTCGTAAATCACCTTTTTTAAAGCTTGCTGTTAAATTCAAGTTACCTATGTACAATGGTGAAGTTAATGCAGAGAAGATAGATAACTGAATTTGTCAGATGGAGGTGTATTGTAAAATTCAAAACCTTCAAGAGGATGATATCAAAATTTATTTGGCTTCTTTGAGAATGGAGGGAGAAACACTTGTATGGTGGGAATCAAGGACTCAAGATGAGATCAAAAATCATGGTAAGAAAAGAAACCATTATTAACACCGATCATTAGCCTCTGCAATATCTACAATCTTAAACTAAATTGTAGGATTCAAGGAAATTTCATTGAATGGGATTTTTACAACAAGTCCACTTGGTAATTAGGTACAAGAAAGGTATTTATAATAGAGTTGTTGATATGCTCTCTAGACTAGTTATTAATATAGCCATTCTACTCAAGATCAATTATGTTATTACTGAAAGTCATGTTGAACAATACGTATAGGATGATGACTTTCAACAGGTATATTTAACATGAGTCAAGGCCACCAAGTTAATGAGTTATACTACCATGTACACGATAATATGTTGTGTCATTTGGGAAAACTTTGTGTTCCATAGGGAGAGAGAGTAAATGTCAGAAGGGAAGTGCATACCTCTCTTATTTCTGGACATTTTGGTGTAAGACAGTGGCAAATATTTGAGGTATTTTTATTGGCCTCATATGCTTGAAATTGTGTGACGTTTTATCAGAGGTTGTTCATTGTGTGTAGTTAGTAAGCCTAGTAATAGGAAACTAGGATTGTACACACTACTTTGAGTGCCTTCACGACCATGAGAAAGTGTCTCTATTGGTTTTGTAGGACACCTTCCTTTATTAAGGAAAAGACATGATTATTTGTATGTAGTTGTGGATAGGTTCAGCAAGATGTGCATATTAATTCCATGTAAAAGGAAAATTCCAACAGAGCAAACAGCTCAATGTTTCTTTCAAAATTTATGGGTTCATTTTGGATTGCCTGCTTCTATTATAAGTGATCCTGATTCTCGATTTATTGGGAATTTTTGTTTAAGTTTATGGAACTTGATGAACACCAAGTTGAAGAAACGTATAGCCTTTCATCCGCAAATAGATGGTCAAACTAAAGTGGCTAATAGGACAACTATTCATTTGCTAAGAGGATAATACAACAAACATCCTATGTTTTGGGATGAACAGTTTCATTATATTCAACTTGCTTATAACCGAGAAAAACACTCTTCTACTCTAACTTCACCTTTCGAAGCGTGTTTTGGTTATTTGCCTAAATCGACTTTGGATTTCATCTTTAAGAAAGATGTAGCATAGACGGAAATAGTGATGTAGACAAAGAAGAAAAATCCATTGAGAAAATTCAGTTGATTCACCAGATAGTTCAAGAACAACTAGAAAAGAGTCAAGGCAAGTATAAGGCAAGGCATGATAAGTATCGTGTGGATCATAAATTTCAAGTATGTGATGATGTTTGGGTATACATTAGCAAGGAAAGGCTTCAAGGTGAAGGTAAAAATATGAAACCAATTCGTTATGGTCCATTTAAAATATTGGAAAAGATTGGTAATAATGCTTTCAAGCTTGATTTGCCTTCATATATGCAAAATATATTCCCTTGTTAATGTTGAAAAATTGAGATTGTATGAACCTCCTTTGATTGAAGGTTAAGGAGAGAATATTCAAATTCCATATATTGAAGAATTTTCTCTAGAATTCCTTGATGTACTTCGGCAAAACACTATACTTGAAAGAACGACGAGGACAACTAAAAGGGGAAGTATTGATTATCTTCGGGTGGGTCTCAAAGGTACACATCCATCCAAGGCCAAATGGATTCAAGTGGGGAAGGTGAGGGAACAGTAGCGTCATTTGTTCAATACCTGAATATAAATATTTTTGGGTCCAAAGGGCTTCCAGTCGAGAGGAGTGATGGGGTGCTTAGAATTATGCTCAAAAATCAGAGTTTCAGAATCTTGGAAAACTTAATTTCAGATTGTAGGGCTCGCAATTCTGAGTCCAACATTGTGAATGGCACTCAAATCTGAGTTTGTATGAAGAAGATAGAGCAAGTGAAAGTTCAAGTTTGACTTGTCTATGTGGCAGGATTAGATGACATGGCAAGGGTCCCAGCGAATGGGGAAGCACCAAGTGGCAGGTTGCCACTGGGTCCCACATATTGCATATTAGGAAAAGAATAAGAGGCATAGGTTAAGAATCGACCCCTGCAAATCACACCAAACACCCTGTTGTTATGTTGTTACCATTGGTAAAGTTTTGATTGTTCCAAGACAATCGGATGTGATACTTTTATGTGTTACATTTTAAGGTCCGGACAGGTCTATCATATCACACTAGTTATGTACCCATAGCTGATTTCCGAATGCGATAAGACTCGGATGGGGGAATTTTATATATCATAGTTTAATACCTGTTAGACACCTAATCCTAAATGGGTTAGTGTGGAAGCCGAGTGGACAAAAGGAGTCCAAGAGACCTTGGGATGTGAATCCCAATGGTCACATAATGTACTATAAATGTATATCATTTGTCAATAAAAATAGTATTACATGTTTTATCTTTCATACCTCTCTTGCTGTCCATGTGTGTTTAACATGGTATCGGAACTAGTTCTTAAAATAGTTGTAACTCCCTTCATTTCTGTCGCTGTCCTCTGTCCTTTTGACCTGAGCTCTGTCCTCAAATGCCTCTGTCATTCTGCCACACCTGCGCTGCCCTGAATTCGCTCAGAATCCAAAACCGTTCCAACGCCTCTGGGCTCTGTCCATTAACGCATCTATCCACTGAGCTTTCGATGCCAAAGATCTGTTGTGGCGGTTGAAGGGAAAGTGACTGTTGTTTGAGGGGACTCGAAAAGATGGTACCGTGATAGAGCCATTGTTATCACTGTATTACCTGTATTGACAGTGAGTGCGGCATACTGTTGGTATTGCCTGTATTTTTCGTAGTGAGAAACAATGAGTACAGATTTGTAGTGTAAAGAATCACTCCAAAGATTTAAAAATTGTTGCTAAAAAATACTTTCGGTGCAGTGGGGGAACAGTAATCGTTGGAAGTTGATATTTGATCTGCTATCTGCTAACCCCTGCATTGTTTGAATCAAGCATTTTTCTAGTTCTTCGAGCCACGGCATACTGTCCACCTCTCAAAATCGCTTGCCATCATTAAGTTTAGGTGATTCCGTCCTACGGATGTTTGGGCAGACCCATGAGTTAGGCCGATGTATTACGCGCCATCCTTACTGGATGCTATATTATTCCGAGACCACCCAACAATCGTTTCAACCTTCGGACCCCGTTGTTTGGGTACGCTGTCACGCTGTCACACATAGATGTTGAGAAATTTCGGGCTGCCTGCGCTATATCACCATTGGTAATGGTATGAGAGTTAAGATTGTTTCATTTTGAAACCGCAGCAAGCAAGATATCTCAGTGTGTTGTGGTAACACTAAGAGAAGACCTAGAAATGCAATCATCATGTTGAATGGTGGTTCAAGCCATTGTCTCTCTTTGTTTTCAAGATACAGCTCTGCAAGTCGTTTTTTCACAGAGACATGTTGTTCGATTCAACTGTAAACTTTTGGATTTCCAAGTCATCCAAAACCAATTGAATTGTTGGCACTCTGAGCTAAATATATCCCCTAAATTTGATCCAATGAAGGATGTCTCAAAGCTTGTTGTCTAGACTCTCATAGAACAAGATAGAACCATGATCCGTGTTGTTTGAGTACTCCTGTGTTGAACCAAGAATGTTTGCACAACAGACTCATCAATCATTTCTACATTGTCGTCATCATCAAAGAGCTAGTGGTTATGGCTTTTTACAAGGCTAATATAGTGACCATGATTTGGACCACTGCCAACATGAAAAATGACTGCAAATAGTGAATACTCTGAATCTGAACCCGGTGCATCATCGGTTGTATTGCATAACTTCAGCTCCATGGGGAAGACCACACGATAAGAGAGCTTTTTGTATCGCCCAAGTTGTTCAACGTATTTTAAGTGCTTCAAGTGGATAACAAGAATACGAGGGGGGGTCTTAATTTTCATTCTTTTTTGTGCTTCTTGCAAACTGCAACACTTGTCACAAAAGAACTTGTTGTCAGCATTAAGCATGTATGTTGAACTAAAGTTACGGAGATAGCTTGTGATGGAACTGTTCTGTTCTATGTCGAGACTAAGATCCGAAAATCTTTCATCCCTAGCAGTTACAGTTTCACATCGCAAGCATCTTGTTTCATTTGTAAGTGTTCCCTGAAATATTTTATGAACCCAGCTGAGAACAGATGGCATCTGGCTCGAAGAAGGTAGTGTTGTAGATTGACAGAAATTAAAAAAAACAAGGCACTGAAAATACCAGTTGCGCCTTGTGGGCGAGGAAGGATTAGCTCGAGTTGAGGTTCTCATCAACAGGACATGAATTCAATTTTTTAAACAGGTTGATGTAGTATTTATTTATGTCTTTACATGCACCATTATGCATTGGGATTCTACCTTTTGAGTTTCTCTCCAATAGTTTAAGCTCACTATTTTTAGCCAAAATTTTTAAGTGGTATATGTTGAAAGTTGGTCTTAGCGGTTGCTCCAAAGCCTACCATTAAGGCTTGATATTGTTTGTAGAAGAAGATATTTCATAATTTCTCACACTCTTTATTTGCCCACTGCTAAGAAAAATATCTAAGCTTGAAAGAATATTAGAGTTATTGAGAACTCTAATCATATCCATTGTTGATAGCACAATCATAATCAATAAAGACATTATCGCTGACATTCAAAAATGTATACAAAATGCACAAAAAAAGATAGAGTTTTTGCAGCTTGAGACAAAGCTACAGCAGGAAGAATTACACAAGTGGAGTCATCATTCTGAACCTGTTTCTGTTCAGAAGATTGAAACAGACTCCCATAAACAGCGAGTCAATAATGTTACAGTTCATTCAAATAAAGCAGCAGTTGTACATGCAGATGCAGAAACTCAGTCTGCACTTCCCAAGCCCATCATCAAACCTTGGGAATAGATTATCCAAAACAAGCACAGAAGTGGTCTTCAATATGGCATGGACTTGTCCTTTCATATTCCAGACTACTAAAAGCCCATTTAGTTTCAAAGTTCTGGATTCATTCATGATAGTTCACCTGCTCCTCATGACAGCTCACCTTCAGCTGTTCCAGATTCTACTCCTCTTCCACATCAACAACAACAACCACAGATTTTAAAATGCCAACACTATGATCGAGTTGGCCATCTGAAAGATCACTGTTTTGATCTTCATCCATGTAAGCACTATCATAAAATCAGTCATTCTTCACATAGATGCTTTAGAAACAAACTTCATGCAAGAACAAAGATTCATCTTGGATGGATCGCTTCTTGGCAATGGGCATCAACAGCCAGAAGATATTCCAAACACATGTCAAAACTTGTTCTAGAGTATTGAATAGTCTTGCATTGAGTTTTGTCCATCTTCTCACCTTGTATCTGATAGGGGGGAAATGATGGTCATCTACAAGCTTCAAAGCCACATCAAGTGAGCCTGAGCCACAACCTGCCACACCAGTTTCAAAGTTGTAGTCAGAGACAAAGATGCCCGTGAACATGCCTTTAGTAGGCGATCTAGGACACTTCCTCTAGTAGAATTCTTTAGCTTCTTGCCAGTTTTGGAAGAGTTCCGGGAACAAAATTGAGAACACTTCCTCTGGCAGAAGACTCCAGCTTATTGCTAGTTTTGGAAGAGTTCCAGGAATTGCATTAAGCATTCCAGAGTTGTTGGTCATCCTTAAACCATCACAGGTTGAGACTTCCGTTTTTATATTGAAGTTCTCCCTTTTATGCGGGGTGAGACCTCCCTTTCTTGGTTGAAGGTTTCCCTCTTCAAAACAATAGGATCATTTCCTCTAGCAGAAAACTTCAGTTTCTTACCAATTTTGGAAGAGTTTCGTGAACTGTACTAAGCGTTCCAGTGTTGGTGGTCATCCTTAAACCACCGCCCTTTATACCAACATTTCAGAGAGCACATTCAGCCTAGTGTTGCCATGCATTTTTGCACATTTTATATTACAACTCTCTTCTTGGACTCATACATAACCCTTCAGATTAAGGGGGCGAATGTTGGACACCTAATCCTCAATGGGTTAATGTGGAAGCCGAACGGACAAAAGGAGTCCAAGAGACCTTGGGATGTGAATCCCAATGGTCACATAATGTACTATAAATGTATATCATTTGTCAATAAAAATAGTATTGTATGTTTTATCTTTCATATCTCTCTTGTTGTCCATGTGTGTTTAACAATTTGGGTCCGTAATACTGCAATCGCAGTGTTACCATGTTATCAAGACCTTCGGCCATTAAACTTAATGGAGTCTGATAAGGAGGAGGTTCTAGAAATGAGATTATATATGTTGTAGTTAATTATCCCAAGTGGGTACGAAATACTGCAACCCAACATTTTGTTGTGTTGGGATCCCGTAAAACTTGTCCATTGCGATATGGATTTGGCCGACAGGATATGGCCCACTAAACTGAAAATTTCTTGCTCCATTATCAAATTTTAGAGTGAAAGTGGGGTTTTTGGTCAGTTTTGGAGAATTTTGAGCAACAAATAGTGGAAGAACTGGGGGAAGTCATAAATTCTTTAGTTATTATCAAAATTGGATGGAAAAAGAGTCTAGATACCCATTTTTGAGTATTCTGAACTCATGGAGATAGGTTTTAGAGGCATTTGATCACTCTAAATACACTTTTGTTGTAATTTGAGCATAATAGAGAGGCCCAGGCCATTGGAAGTTGGACCAAGGAGACGTAGCCTAAGAGGGGTGAACTCCTTTATCATGTGCTTGTTGTGTGTTTTACTTTTATGTTCTTTGTTGTTATTTTGTTGTTGTTCAACATATACTTTTATGTTAAATTGTTTTATAACATTTACATAAGAAACTCTCATTGGAATCCTTTAGTTAAGCAAAGGTAATGAATCCTTAAGCACTTGATAAGAAAATGATATGCATCATGGGTTTTATTCTGAATGGGGAACTAACACAACATTACTAATCTACTCCATTTCAGATCATTAAGGGAGAATCTAGATGACAAGATTGTGTAAGCAATTTTGACGTTAACAAAGAAAACTCTTAAAACCCTATTAAAGAATTATGAAGTCAACCAAACTAGGAAGCAAGGAAAGTGAATTTTCAAAGGAAATCATTTACACCCAATAATAGAAATAACAATTGATTATCCCTTTTGATCAATGATATTGAATATTTTATCTATCATAACTATTGACACATTACAATCGATAATAGAAAGTAGATTATTGAGACCTCATTTAAATTTCCTCTTCACAGGAAGACCAACGGTTTCTAGGTACTCAATGTTATTTAAGGGGTATTTTTTTACATGAAATATATTTGGTAACAAAGTTATTGATTGCAATAAGAGAAATATGAAGCAGAATTATTAGTATTTTATTTTTCCCTTATCTGCTCATATAAGGTGATATACATGTAATAAGTTGGGACATGTAGCAAAATACTACAAGAATAAGACAATGAATTCATATAAACAACAAATAGACTCCATCTAGAGCATGCAATCAGAAAAATCTCAGACAAGATCATTCTTATCAAAACACCTGAAAAAGATGGATCCACAAGCAATCCTCATATTAAGCATAAGAAAGAAGAACAAGGTGTGGCCTTTATTTGTGTGCATTTGAAGAAGAAGATCAATGATACATAGGTAGAGGATGTTCTCATCACATGTATGGAAATAAGAAAAAAATTATCTCTCTAAAAAATAAGTGTGGTAAGGGTATTCTTTGAAATATTTCCCCTGTAAAACTACAAGGAAAGGGTAATGTTGATCTTGATGTGAAGAATAAATAAGAATCTAATATATTATTTATTAAAGAACTAAAGAAGAAAATCTAAGTGTAGGCCAAATAGTTGATAAAGGGCATGTAATTATATTTACATCAACTAGATGCAATACCATAGAAGAAGTCATTGCACAAGTTATAGCGAAAGGATTCAAAAATGTAAGCAAATTGTAGGTTCTAAACAAAAATCCAAGGAAAAATAAGAAGTCATGTTCCTCCTCTTTAGATTCATAGTAGGGGATGACAGTCCCCACAATATTATATTATATTTATTGCCTATTTATGAAAATACTACCAAAATTTAGGTGTATTAGATGTTAAGTTAATGACTATTAGGTCCACATGATTAGTTGTGCATGATCCTATGGGGATCTATGCATTAATGATTATTTATTATTGTTCAATTATTTCTTTTGTTTTACCTCTCTCGATGGCTTATTATGGCTCCTACATATTTAATGAATGCTTCTCCAAAATTAATGTTGCTCCATATGACATATAAAAAATTCTCCAAATATGTTAAAGAGTGTTTTAACATTGTAAGAGTGATACAAAATATCGTTGTGAGAGCACTCTGAAAGAAAGAATACTGTTGAGAGGAAACTTTGTAAGGCAAACATTGTATGCATGAGAAATGAATTATATTGGGCACTGCAATGAACATATGTATCCTAAAGGTATCCCTATCATATGTAATCCACACCAGGATGATTACAAAGTGCATTGAGTGGAACTTCATTAATTGGGATCTGTGCACTCAAAATAAATTGACCAGAACAAGTATAGAATAGTTAATAAAAAATAAGAAGGCCACCCAACTTCATTTATATTGGAAGAAAACATTGTCTATAATCGCCAAGGAGTTAACATTTGGAATAACTATTATTCCTCCTAGCTTTAGCTAATTTAGTAGAGCCTCTGGTACTTCTGAAGTTGTTACACCTACATGGATAGCATCAAAAGATGCTTCTTATGGAAAACCCTTCTCTCCATCACCCACATGAATGGAAATATCTCCTTTATCTAAAAAATGAGAAGTATGTCCCTTCTTTATCAATTCAATAGACTTGTCCACTAGCTAAGAAATGTATTCCACTTCCACAACCCTTCATATCTCTCCATTGTATTAAAGAATTTGCTAGTGCTTTTAACACCACTCCTTGATGTTAAAAAAATGCAGCATATTTAATACCAAATTATAGTATCAAATCCATTTTAAAAAATCATATTAAAGAAGGAAAGACTCTTCATATCTATGCATTGTGTCCTTCGTGTATGCTCTCCATATTATCCAACACCCTCCAATGCTCTTTGTATCCCACACTTACCAATGTTCTTTCTCTCATAACTCTACGCTACTCTAGTGGTTGTTATAGAAGGTGCAGTGCTCAATATTAAATATATTTGGTAACTGAATCATTATTTTCATTGACATATTAATACAATGCAACTAGCATTATGAGTAGTCGTCAATCCATTATTGCTGTGGAGAATACTGATTACGGCACAAAACTCTAATTTATACCAATAACATTATAGTGAATGAACTAACATTATAGTGAATGAATTCATGTATATTTTGGAGAAATCATTGTATATTGAAGGATCACTAGTCAAAGCCCCAATGTTTTCTTGTCTTTTGTACACCAATTCCATACGGTACAAAATAACTCAAGGTTTTGCTACATTGTAATATATACCAATGCCAATCAACACACATGACTCCACATATCATCACCACAAGCTAACGTAACAATTCCTTCATGGTAGATGCTCATGTACACTGCTCTTGAATATAGATACCAATGCTACTCCATATAAAATAATGCTCTTCAAGTGAAAATTGTTCCAATATTCTACACATGTTCTTGCTCCAACCTAATAAATTCTCAGTGCAATCAAATACACTACTCCAATCATTGCATGCCAACATGCTCCTATCTTATTTATCAATACATTGATACCACTTTGTTCCAATTCCTTTTATCAACACCTTGTTCCAATCATTTTGTTCCAATTTTCCAACGCTTTATTCTAATGCTTATTTGTGTTGCTCCATATGCTATGTATCCATATGATGCATTTACGATATGTTGTGTTTATCCATATGTTTCGTTCACCATATGTTGCATTCACCATATGATGTGTTTATCCATATGTTGTGTTTACCATATGCTATGTTTATCCATATGTTGTGTTTATCCATATGTTGCAGTTACCATATGTTGTGCTTATCCATATGCTATGTATAATATGGTTATAATATGATACGTTTTCAATGTTGTGTTTACCATGAATGCTTGGAAGTTTGACCACAATGAATGTAATGGATTATCAAAATCAAATAATTAATGTTGGAAAATTTATTTGCAGCATTCTACCATATGTTATAAAACAATGCCATATGAAGACACTACTCTCCATCACACTGCATACACTATTATCCACATTTTGTTAACAATCATGCTATGAAAAAATAGTTTGGTTGCTAAAATCAAATGAAACAATGCGTGCCTAGTTACCTAATGCAATGTTGAGAAGCCTAGTTGAATTACAAGCAACAAACAACATTGTTGAAAATACATTTCTTATGTCCATCTCACTAGGATCTTGTTCTCTCGTCAATAGAGTGTGCAACAATTCTATGATAGCCTCAGATCCTGAGGTAAAATAAGGATGGAATTTTGTTTTTTATTTGTTTGGAAAACATAATAAAAACACCATGGTTCATAGATCTTATTTGTATTCAATACCCTTTCGATGCAACCAATAAATTTTCAAGAGACATTATTTTATTTATTTTTGTTAAACACTCATGTGTCAACATGGAAATGATCTCACGTATAATCTATAAATATTGCAACTTAAATTGTTCTTTACACCTGTTAAGGAGAACCATTAATACATATGGAAATATAATAGCAATTCAGCGAAGTTCAATATAACACTACTTCATATATTATCAAGGTGTATTATTAAATACTGCTCTAACCAATAAACGTTGCTCCGAATATATATCAACACAACTCCAATTCGACATTGCTCCAATTTTTAATATATGTTTCCTCTACCCTGTGGCTTATTCCCTTCCAAGTATGCATTGTGAGTCCTCTATGTATCATTCTATATCCATGTATTATTTCTATACTTCAATAATTACCCGTTGAGTAGCTCTAAGTTGTTTCAATGAAGACTCCTTCCTTTGCGTGTAACCTTCTTATGATAGTGTATCTCAAAATGTATTATTAGTAGTAAAATGTACAACAACACAATCCCCATAAACATCATTTAATTGTTCCTCCACACTTTATTTATGATTTTCATCTAATAGGGAATCCAACATCCCTAGAATACATGTGTGTTTAAAATCAGTTCTCACCTAATGAGAAGAAACATCTAGGGTGGCATTGCCCAAACATTTTTCAATCATCATGATCCATCAATGCATTCCAGTACTTGACATTAGCCTTTGGAAAATGTCACTACCAATTGATACAAGTAAAAGCATATTTCCTTCACCCGCGAGAGTGCTCTACTTTTGAACAAGCTAGAATACAGAAACAAGCCACAATAGTGACATATCACAAACCAACTACATTCTAAAAGCTTCCAATTTTGTTTTTGTTGAAGAGAAGAACGAACATGAATATGTGCAGGAGAGGGAAGGGTTCCCATGATATCTGTAGTCATTCTCACTTCTACTACAGTGTCCAACATGTTGAGAACACCAAGGGTCCTCTTAAAGGTATCATCAACGACCCCTGTGTTGTTAATCAAACCCCCCAACTAACAAAAATACTACACCTTCCATGACAGATTTTGAATCTCATTCTACAAGAAGCTTAATGATAGCCTGTATAGCATGTGGCTAGTCCCCAATCAGGGAAAATTTTAAGAACACCCCCTAAATTTATAAGTATAATAAATGGGCGAATCTTCATGTTATATAGGAAAAATGGAAGGCGATTTTATCAATAATATAATATGTATATATAATTTTTTTGGCGAATCTCTCACCAGTCATGGCGAATATTTTACTCAATTATAAAATCTTGTAAGATCTTGGTATTACCATGGAGCTTAAAAATTACTATTAGTAATTTATAAAATTTAATAAAATTAATAGTTGATTTTTATTTTAACCAAGCTAAAAATGTTTAACATACATTAAATTTAGAACATCCATTTTTACTCTTGATCCAGCCCTGAGAGGGATCAAATATTTTTTCACTCTATGCTAGTTTGCATATCATGATATTTGATACCTCTCGGGGGTTAGTAGATCCACAGTAAAGATGGATATATGCTAGTTTAATTCCCCCATTTAAATAGGCTACATTCTAGGTGAATACCATGGGTCAATACCATGTGCCATTTTGGTGAATACCATGGGTCAATACCATGTGTTGTTTTTATTTCTATTAATACTAATATTAGGGTTAATAAATTTTTTTTGCATGGTATTAATAACAATCTAGTCCATGGTATTTGTCCCATATTATTTTGCCCATAGGTCTTACCTAAATATAACGCATTTTTGAGTGTTCTTAAATATAAGGTGACTTATGGAGTAAATATAAAAAAATGTTTTATTTGTTTACTACACCTCTCATTTATTTGTATTTTTATTAATTTACCATACCTCTTTTACAAAGTATTTGGCCCATAGGATTAACTTAAATAAAACCTCTTTCTTGAGCCTACATAAATAGAATGAGGGTTATGGACTAAATATAAAAAGAGGTTTTATTTATTTACCATACGTCTAGTTTATTATATTTTTATTTATTCACCATACCTTTTGAGTAAGTATAAAAGACGTTTTATTTATTTACCATACCTCCACTTTACTTATATTTTTATTTGTTTACACCCTTGCATGTATATAAGGTGACTTATGGAGTAAATTAAAAAATGTTTTATTTATTTACCATACTTCTCATTTATTTATATGTTTATTAATTTACCATACCTCTTTTATAAATATGGTATTTGGCCCATAGGATTCACTTAAATAAAACCTATTCTTGAAAATGGGCGAATGGATTCACTTAAATAAAACCTATTCTTGAAAATGGGCGAATGGAAGGTTGTAACTCCTAATTTCAAGGGCTAAATTTACCTTTTTTACCCTCTCCCTTAATAAAAGGTGGGCTATTTGAGGTGATTTGTAAAAATGTACTGATACAAAATATTTGCCCACTAAAAATTTAAAACCCCTTAATTTCGCCAAAGGGAGAACATTCGCCCCTAAAATTTTCTATGGTGTCAAGGTCAAATTTTGTCATTTCAGTGAGTCCTCAAGTAAAATTTGGTCACTAGGTATTAGGTCTAGGGTTTTCTTTTACTCCTTTCAAAGTTGTCCAAATGTTGGTCCATGTCACCATCCAGTTGAGTGTACCATCATTCAGAGGGTTTTCATCATCATGTCAAGTTCCACTAGGTCATTTTACACCTTGTTCATGCTTCAGTTGTGCCTAGGTAAGGTTCATTTCCCTCTCCTAGGGTTTTGAAGGTAATCTCTCTTGGATGGTCAAATCATCAGCAAAACTTGTATCCTGATGTTCATACACCTTCCCCTATCCTTAATTTACCTTGTTAAACACTTTCCGTCACTAAGATCCCCAAAATTCCTCATTTTCACATAGACCCTAGTTTCTTGCTACAACTTGACAATTTTCTAGGCCAGGCCTGTGTTTTTCCCTTTTTGACCACTTCCCCTCACTCAATATTTGAAATTCCACTTTCCCCTACTTCCTAACATCCCTCCCCACTTCCAAAAATTTTCTCAAGAATTTAGAAGCCCGTTATCCCCTTCATTTCGCTTCATTTCGACAAATCCCCTGTTCTACACATCGGGATAGGTTTTACTCCAATGATGTTTATGAGCAATAAAAGTTGAATTTGGGAAAACTTAGAGAGTTTTTGGTCCACAATAGGCCAAGGAAGCAAAACCTCCTTCACGTTTTACACAGGTGTCATGGTTTTAGAGAAATGTCAACAATACAGTTGCCTTGGGAGAATTGATGCACCTCTGAAGTGACCTTGGAAAAATAAATATTTCTCATATCTTGGTTGGCCAAATGACTTTATTGATGAGTCAAATGATAACTTGGCACAAAGCGCTTTCCAATGAGCTATCATGAGCTCAATTTGGAGTTGAGGAAGACCTTCAAAAGTTGACCACAATAGCACTATGCCTTTAGGTAGCCTCATTTTGAACATTTTAAAATGTCTCTGAAGATTTGATTTTTGATAGGTCAAATTAACTCCAAATATAAAAATTCTATTTGGGTTGGAAATTAGACTCAATAACCTTTCCAACAAGCTATCCTGTGCCCAATTTCGACACCAGGAAGGCCTCCAAAACTGGTCTGCAAAAAGGCGCAGCGCACCTGGGTAGTGGCGCAGAGCACTCAATGTCCACACCTTAAACACAAAAAAAGTGCAGTCAGGTCCACTGGATGCACGACCATTAGGTGCGGGACCACAGTCAATACTAAAAGAAAGTGTGGAACTAGAAATTTTTGAGCAAAAATAGACTTTTCTACCCTATGTGTCGCGCCACGTGGCGCTCGCTTTTGCTAGGAGGCTCCAAATTCAAAATACTTAGCATTTTTGGATTTGGCATGAAAAATTATGCTTGCTTGTTCATGGCCAATAAATTTGGGCAAGTTTTGAGCCCTCAAAAAGGTCAAAAGCACTCAAAAAATGACCTCACTACCCCTATTTTGACACACAGGATGCAATGTTGGGAGATTGGACTTTTGGAGGGGCAAATGGACACCAAATCTAGAAATTCCTCTTGGGTTGGAAAGTAGACAGGCAGGAATTTCCAACGAGGTATCATGAGCTCAATTTAGACTTCAGGAAGGCCCTCAAAATCAGCCTAAAATTTGTGCTACGCATACAGATTTCGGGTGCGGCGCATAGGGAAATTTGGCCTATTTTTCACTTAGCAGCTCAGAATTTCGCCTAGTTTTGACTAGTTTCACTTTTTCATGTAACTCTTGATTTATCTTGATGTAAATTCATGACTTTGATGTAATTTTGGCACATTGTTACTCATCCATGTAGATTCATTCACCAAAGAGTGAAAAGGTAGTGAATGAATCAGTTTCCTTTCATATAGAGGCAAGTTGTTTCATTGCCTATTTTTCAGTTCCTTGTTTAGATATGGTTAAAACAACTCCTAGAATGATGAGCTCAACCCCTAGAGGCATGGGAAGGAGTTAGGCTTGTCTATATCATGTATTTTCTTAGTCATATTCAGGGTTGGACACTTGGGATTGCTTGGCACTCTATTGTACATTTGATTTCTAAAGTTTTGGCAAAGGAAAGTCCAGTTTGCAGCACTTTTTGGGATCCTTGTGGCTCTGTGTTTTGATGGTGTTTTTCACTATGTAATTTGTAAGTTCACTGATATTTATGTGTACCATTTCCTTTCTCCTTTTCTTATGAAATTAAACAAATGAGTGGCAAAGGTAGAATTCATTAGCTTGCTGTGCTCTGCCTTTTAGTTTTATTTAATTCTCAATGTTTTCTTTAGTTTGAAGAGGATTCTTGATACCCTCTTGCCCTCTTCAGCTTCTCACCAGTCTGAACCCTCCATCTTTACAAATCAAAGCATCAAAATTATTGCCTTTCTTGCCCCAACCAGAACTCTACAAAACTGGCCTTCATCCCCAAACCCTAATTTTCCTTTCCCTTGATTCCAAAAAATCTCCTAAAAGAAAAAAACAAAATCAAATCAAATCCTTGCACTTCATACCTAGCCTAAAATTAGTTTTTTTTAGTTCAGTCATTTCAAGCCCCATCGATTATATTTTGCTAAGATTGACCCAAAGAGAGCCCTCTCCTGTCCTCGTAGGGCTAGCTACGAGGCTGAGCGTGGTTTGATGTTGACCTAGAAGCTTACCTTTTTGGCCTGAGGTAAATCTAGGCTCTAACATAGTGGCGACTCCGTTGGGGAAGAACAGTTTATTTGTTTGTTAGTGTTCTTGCTTTATAAACTACAGACGGAGCCTGAAGTTAGCCAGGTAGCCTTCAAAATTCTCTTGCTTTGCATTAGCGAAAGTAGATAAAAGCTACTTCAGTTAATCTGCGGTCTAGTCTTCTAAGCTGAACATCTAACTTGGAAATTGGCCAATAACATGTATCAAGTTTAGATATGATTGTTGATGGTGGACAATGATCAAGCACAGCAAGGCTGAAATCATTCACCTGGAGATTCCAAATAATTTTCAAGATCAGATCCAAAGATTCCACTGGAGGATGAACCTGACCAGCTGAAACATGAAAGGACAATATGGACAGATCAGGTATCAAGTTGGAATTTCATCCAAGACATTTTTTTCTTTGTTCTAAATTATTTCTTCTCTTTTCCCGAGAATGTCAAGAAGGCTTTGCAAAGTATATTTTATTTGAGAAGAGATCCTCGGCCTGCATTTGATTCCTTCCCTTTGAAGATTGTGACTACCAAATATTTGCATGCCTTTGTGAGCTTGATCAAGACCTTTCTTCTGAATCGTGTGATGCCCGTCTTAAAACTAATGAGCCCCAAGAGACCAATACTGATTCTACAGCTTTTGTACATACCCCACTACCTTGTAAAATTCCAGATCGATACAAGCCTCTGATTTTACCTCCTATATTCCATGCTTTCCCTAAAAATCATGACCTATATCTACAAAGATTTGATGGTGAACGCGACAATATCACTGCTGAGAGACATGTATTGAATTTTGAGTCCTTTCTTGATATTTTTGAAGTTGATGAAGAAGATGTTAGTATAAGGCTTTTTTCTCTTTCTTTGCAAGGAAAAGTCAAGTGTTGGTTTAGAACCCTGCCTGATGCAAGCATCTCAGATTTCCAGCAGTTCGTCAAAGTTTTCCTCGATAGGTGGGTGGTCAGACAGAACCCTTTTTTGATTATAGAAGAGTATAACCAACTGAAAAGAAAGCCAGGGGAGACAGTACAACAATTTTCTGGCAGATTTAACCAAGTTTATTATTCAATGCCTGTTAATATAAGACCTCCTCCTGGATCCGCTCTCTTGCACTACGCAGGTGCCTTTGATCCAGAAATGGAGTTTGAGCTGAGGGAAAGGAACCTTACAACACTTGAAGAGATGCAGAATAGTGCAGTAGATGTATAAGCTCATTTGCTGATCCGAAGGGCAAATTTGAAGGAAGAAGAGATGAAAAATGTAGATTCGTAGGAATTGATGTCTCTAGAGATAAAGCTTGACATTTTGGTAAGTTCAGTGGAAGAGATGATGCAGAGGATCATCACAAGGAATGAGTATAATGTTCAATCCAATGGCTCACTGATTGAAGAAGAAAAAGTTGATGATCCAAAACATTTTCTTTCTTATCCCAGTTGTCATAGATCTGATAATGATTGTTTTATAGATCATCTTAGAGAAGAGAGATATGTTGATATGACATGTATGCTTGATGATGTGTTTTATAATGATGCTCTGCCTCAGTTTGATCAGTATGATGATGATGATTATGTTCTCCAAACAGAAGCTAATCTTGCAGAAAAATCAACAGCTAGTTTGTGGAATGAGGAAGTTCACTTTCAGCAGCTCGAGTACAATGATCATCCGATGCATATCAACTATGACAGTGATGAGGAAAGTACAACAAATTTTGAAGTAAGTGAAGGGTCTTTTCCTTTTTGTTTTGCTTCATTTCAGTTCATCAGAGACAACATTTATGCAATTAGAAATCAACTGTTGACAAATCTTGATCTAGACCATCTTGAGGGCAATGAAAACCTTGTTCAAGACTTCTCATATCCAGATTTGCAGCCCCCAAGTGCCATTGATTGTCAAGTTGCAGATGAAGAATTGGAAGCTAGCACATACGATCAAATGATGCAAGATGATTCCATACCTTTCTGTTTTTGAATCATTTCATTTTTTGAAGGGTAAATTGCATAGTATATCTTCAAATGAGCAGCCTGTAGAAAGTCATGCAATCTCATCAGAACTAATAGAAAATGGGTTGCATAGTCTTTTCAAGTTTGTCACAATCCAATAGCTAATGTGTTGGATGATGTCTACAGTCAAAGTCCTTCTCCATTGGTTACATGTGAGCTTGACAAAAGTATTGATAGAATCTTGATCCAGTAGCTAGTTTCTTTGTCATTTTCAGCAGGAGTCTCGTCACAAAGTTCATAATGAAGTTTGCATTCATGGTATGAGGAAAAGAGAAGTAATTCATTGGATGAGCTAAGTCCCAGTGCACATGAATTTCAAGATCCTTATGTAGTGTTTTTGGAGGCGGATAGAGAATCCATATCATTCAACGGATATGTTCACAAGTTTTCATGGGAGTTTCCTTTCAGTAGTTCTCTCTTGTTGTTCATAAGCGAGCACTTGTAGAGAATTCAAATAGCAATCAGAATACTTGCTTGGTTGCATTGTTTGTTTCATTTCACTTGATCAGGTGATGAATGAAACTGTTAGAGTAGGTTTTGATGAATAAGCTCTACTTTGAGCATCATTTCCAGTTTGTTAGTTGTGTTTAAGTATCGAGTCAGTTTGTAGTTGAGTGAGAGTCAGTTTGTGTCATCAAGTCGTTAGTTTTCAATCATGCATTTCAGCTTGAGTTTTTGACTCCATTGCCCAATGGATAAGGCACTCGTCTGCTCTCCCAAATATTTGCTGTTCTTGGCACCTCCAAGGGGCTACCATCCCCATTGGAGCCATGTTAGTCTCAATCTTTGCAGCCTTCCTCCAGTGATCAAACATGCTCTTACAAAATGATTTTAAGGTGTCAAGGTCAAATTTTGTCATTTTAGTGAGTCTTCAAGCAAAATTTGGTCACTAGGTATTAGGTCTAGGGTTTGCTTTTACTCCTTTCAAAGTTGTCCAAATGTTGGTCCATGTCACCATCTAGCTGAGTGTACCATCATTCAGAGGGTTTTCATCGTCATGTCAAGTTCCACTGGGTCATTTTACACCTTGTTCATGCTTCAGTTGTGCCTAGGTAAGGTTCATTCCCTCTCCTAGGGTTTTGAAGGTAATTTCTCTTGGATGGTCAAATCATCAGAAAATCTTGTATTTTGATGTTCATACACCTTCCCCTATCCTTAATGTACCTTTTTAAACACTTCCCATCACTGAGATCCCCCAAATTCCTCATTTTCGCACAGACCCTAGTTTCTTGCTACAACTTGACAATTTTCTAGGCCAGGCCTATGTTTTTCCCTTTTGGACCCCTTCCCCTCACTCAATATTTTAAATTACACTTTCCCCTACTTCCTAACATCCCTCCCTACTTCCCAAAATTTTCTCAAGAATTTAGAGCCCCTTATCCCCTTCATTTCGCTTCATTTCGACAAATCCCCTGTTCCACACATCAGGATAGGTTTTACTCCAATGATGTTTCTGAGCAATAAAAGATGAATTTCGGACAGCTAAGAGAGGTTTTTGTCCAAAATAAGCCAAGTAAGAAAAACCTCATTCACTTTTTACACAGATGTCATGGTCTTAGAGAAATGTCAAAAATATCGTTTCCTCAGGAGAATTGATGCATCTCTGACGTGACCTTGCAAAAATCAAGATTTATCCTATCTTGGTTGTCCAAATGGATTTATTGATGAGTCAAATTATAAATAGACACAAAGAGATTTCCAATGAGCTATCATGTGCTCAATTTGGAGTTGCGGAAGACCTTCCAAGTTGACCACAGTAGCACTATGAGTTTATGTAGCCTCATTTTGCACATTTTGACAAGTCTTGGGAGATTTGATTTTTGATAGGTCAAATGAACTAAAAATTGAAAAATTCTAGTTGGTTTGGAAAATATACTCAATAGCCTTTCCAATGAGCTATCCTGCGCCCAATTTGGACACCAAGAAGGCCTCCAAAACTGGTCTGTAAAAGGTGCGGTGCACTTGGGTAGTGGCGCAACACACTCAGCGTCCGCACCTTAAATGCAGAAAAAGTGCAGTCAGGTCCGCTGGATGCACGACCATTAGGTGCGGGACCACATGCATTACTGAGAGAAAGTGTGGAACTAGAAATGTTTGAGCAAAAACAGAGTTTTTTGCCCTATGCGCTGCGCCATGTGGCGCTCGCTTTTGCTAGGAGGCTTCAAATTCAAAAAACTCAGCATTTTTAGATTTGGCATGACAAATTATGCTTGCTTGTTCATGGCCAAGAAATTTGGGCAGGTTTTGAGCCCTCAAAAATGTCAAAAACACTCAAAAAATGACCTCACTGCCCCTATTTTGACACACAGGAAGCAATGTTGGGAGATTGGATGTTTTGAGGGGCAAATGGACACCAAATCCCAAAATTCCACTTAGGTTGGAAATTAGACGGGTAGGGCTTTCCAACGAGCTATCATGAGCTCAATTTGGACTTCAGGAAGGCCCTCAAAATCAGCCTAAAAGTTGTGCTATGCATACAGATTTCAGGCACGACGCATAGGGAAATTTGGCCTATTTTTCACTCAGCAGCTCAGTATTTCGCCTAGTTTTGACTAGTTTCACTTTTTCATGTAACTCTTGATTTATCTTTATGTAAATTCATGAATTTGATGTAATTTTGGCACATTGTTATTCATCCCTGTAGATTCATTCACTAAAGAGTGAAAAGGTAGTGAATGAATAAGTTTCCTTTCATATAGATGCAAGTTGTTTCATTGCCTATTTTTCAATTCCTTATTTAGCTATGGTTGAAACAGCTCCTAGAATGATGAGCTCGACCCCTAGAGGCATGGGAAGGAGTTAGGCTTGTCTATGTCATGTAATTTCTCAGTCATTTTCAGGGTTGGACACTTGGGATTGCTTGGCACTCTATTGTACATTTGATTTCTGCAGTTTTGGCAAAGGAAAGACCAGGGTTTGCAGCACTTTTTGGGATCCTTGTGGTTCTGTGTTTTGATGGTGTTTTTCACTATGTAATTTGTAAGTTCACTGATATTTATGTGTACCATTTCCTTTCTTTTTTGCTTCTGAAATTAAACAAATGAGTGACAAAGGTAGAATTCATTAGGTTGTTGTGCTCTGCCTTTTAGTTTTATTTAATTCTCAATGTTTTCTTTAGTTTGAAGAGGATTCTTGATACCCTCTTGCCCTCTTCAGCTTCTCACCAGTCTGAACCCTCCATCTTTACAAATCAAAGCATCAAAACTATTGCCTTTCTTGCCCCAATCAGAACTCTGTGAAACTGGCCTTCATCCCCGGACCCTAATTTTCCTTTCCCTTGATTCCAACAAAATTCCCAAAAAAAAAAAACAAAATCAAATCAAATCCTTGCACTTCATACCTAGCCTACATTTTTTTTTTTTTAGTTCAGTCATTTCAAGGCCCATCGATTATCTTTTGCTGGGATTGACCCAGAGAGAGCCCTCTCCTGTCCTCATAGGGCTAGCTACGAGGCTGAGCGTGGTTTGATGTGGACCTAGAAGCTTACCTTTTCAGCCTGAGGTAAATCTAGGCTCTAACACCTTCGAAAAGGAACAACAAAATGGTGAAAATGTTGTTCCTTTAAAGGAACAACAAAATGAAAAAAGTGTTGTTGCTTCGAAAAGGAACAACAAAAAGGCGGAAATGTTGTTCCTTCAGAAAGGAATAGGAAAATGTAAAAAGAAATCTAGAAATGCAAAAATCTGTACAGAAAGTAATTTATATAAGTAAAAAAGAAGAGTTATGTACAAAATTTAAAAGCAATGAAATTACTTAGTGAAGCAATGTCGAGGAAGAATTATTTTCCTCATCAAGAATCTGCATATTAGAATCTTCCTGGAATTACTGGTAGAAGGATTCCTGAGTAAGCAGTTTATGGTACATTCGCACTCGATGGCCATTTGCTTTAAAGCTATGTCCAGATCCATCAATAGTAGTCAAAGTAATGGTGCCATTGTCATGAAATTTTTGGATTTAATACAGTCCAAGCCAGCGAGTCTGAAATTTTCCCGGAAAATCTTGAAACCTGGAATCGTATAGGAGTGCCCAATCTCCTTCATGGAAGATTTTCTTTCTGATCAGGGTGTGATGCCATTTTGCTCTTTTCTATTGGATTAATTCAATGTGTTGAAGAGCCGAGAGCCTAATTTCATCTAGCTCATTAATTTGTTGTAATCTATTAGCCTAGGCCTCATTTAAATCCAGACTGACCTCCTGTGTTGTTCTTAACATTTGTATTTTGAATTCTATTGGAAATATGGGTTCCTCTCCAAATACTAGCCGATATGGTGAATAACCAGTGGTGTTTCTCCAGATTGTTCGATATGCCCGCAAGGCTTCCAACAATCTTGAAGCCCAATCACACCTGTGTGATGCAATGGTTTTTGTTAATATTGCCTCTATCACTTTATTCGTGCTTTCTACTTGGCCATTTGCCTGTGGGTGATACAGAGTGGTAGTTTTGTGCTGAATGTGATAATTTTTTAACATTGCAGCGATTTTATTACTTGCAAATTGTGGTCCTCCGTCCTTGATTATGTCTCTTGGGAGGCCATATCACACAAATATTTAGAATAGGAAATGAATCACAGAGTCCTTTGTAGCTCTTGGAAGTGCCTTTGATTCAACCCATTTGGTAACATAATCTGTTGCTACCAGAATATATGTTTTTTGATTTGCTGATGGGTTGATCGGACCAACAAAATTGAGCGCCCTATGCTCAAATGGTTCGATTACTAGTTGTGGGTTTAAAGGCATTTCATCGAACTATCTAGAGCGTCTTACTCTTTGGCAACTATCACAGGCTTGAGCAAATTTCTTCGCGTCTTTAAAGATTGTGGGCTAGTAATATTATGTTTGCAGAACCTTGTGACTGGTCCTTCGATCTGCGAAATGCCCGCCACAAGCCTTCAGAATGTCAAATATTTCATCTTCATGGATGCATCTTCTTATGTGCATATTTGCCCCTATATGAAATAGGTAGTCCCCAATCCAAGAAAATCGGGTACTACGTTGCACAATCTATCTTTGTTCATTGGGGGTCAGATGCGTTGGTAATTTTCCTATTGCTAAATAATTTGCAACATCAACATACTAGGGTGTCTTGATAGTAACAACAAATAAATGTTCATCTGGAAATTGATCTTCGACTGTTGCTGTGTCCCCTAGCTTCGGCATTCGTGGGAGAAAATTAGCTACAAGATTCTCTTTCCCAAGTCGATCTTTTATTGTGATGTCAAATTCCTGCAATAAGATCAACCATCTTGTTACTATACCATTTGTAATAGGTTTATTTGCTAAATATTTTATGGCAGAGTGATCTGTATACAAAACAATAGGATATCTAGTGATATAATGCCTAAATTTATTTACAGCATGTATTACAGCTAAAAATTATTTTTCAGTAACATTATAGTTTAGCTTAATAGGAGACAAATTCTTGCTGATATAATAGATTTCATATGGTTTTTTGTCTTCTTCCTACCTAAGGACTGCTCCAATAGCTGTGTCTGAAGCATCTGATGAAATTTGAAATGGCAGGTCCCAATTTGGGCTTGTGAGCACTAGGGCTATTGACACAAGCTTTTCCAGATCCTCAAAAGCACGGTCGCATTTACCTATCCAAACAAAATCAACATTCCCTATTAGTGCGTATAGAGGTGCATCTATTTCAGAAAAATGTTCTATAAATCTCCTATAATAACTAGAAAATCCAAGAAAACTGCGTACCTCTGTCTGTGTGGTAGGAGTAGGTATTAACAAAATTATTTGAATTTTGACTGCATCTACCTATATTCTAGCCACTGAGATATAATGACCTAGGATGAGTCCTTCAGTCATCATCATATAGCACTTTTCATGGCTCAAGCAGAGCTTGGTGGCGATAGATCGTTGCAACACCTTTTCCAATGTGTCTATTGTTGGGTCAAAATCATCTCCATATGGTGTGAAATCATCCATATATACTTTGAGCCCTTCATTTATTAAATATTAAAAGATGCTGAGGATGACCCTCTGAAATGTGGCAGGGGCATTGCATAGGCCAAAGGATAGGACTCTGTAGGCAAATGTTCCCCATGGATAGGTAAAAGTAGTTTTGTCCTGGTCTTTAGGGGCAATCTGAATCTGATTGTATCCATTAAAGCCATCCAAGAAAGAAAATAATTTCTTTCCTGCTAATGTGCCTAATACCTTATCAATGAATGGAAGGGGAAAGTGGTCTTTCTGGATTGCTTTGTTTAATTCTCTATAATCTACACAAATCCTTCACTTTCCATTCTTGTTTGGCACCACTACTAGTGGAGAGACCCACTTGCTATCAGAGATTGGATAAATAAAGTTTACATCCAGAAGTTTTTGTAATTCAACTTTCACAACATATTTCAGGTGAGGTTTGAGTCTTCGTTGGGGTTGGCGAATGGGTCTCACATCCTTTTCTGTATAAATATGGTGCATACACAGTTGGGGATCAATTCCCTTCATGTCCGGATAATCCCATGCAAAAGCTTCCTTATATTTTCTCAGTAGTTGGAACAACTTTTCTTCTTGTTCAGGATTTAGGTTATTATTGACGTTCAAGGTTTTGCCTGGCTCAATCTCTATAGTTTTGCCGTTTGAAATAGAGGTAGTGGGTATTGTTTGATCATGAGTGTCTTTGAGAGGATCTTCTTCTAGTTCATTGTCAAATGCTGCCTCTATCATGTGACATTGTACATGGGATCTGGATTTAGGTTGGTCAATGAAGTTGTTAATAACATCATCCTCTATTTGATCTTTAAAATTGAGGGCATCTTCTATGGTTATTGGGGATCTAATGTTTTCTGTGAGGTATGATACAGGATGTTTGTTAGTTTTTATTATTGTTACACTTGGCTAGGTTGGAGGGTATAGAGCTAGATTCTTGATATTACTCCCTCTAGTTATGGTCATACTGCCTTGTCAGCAGCCAATGTAAGCATCAGCAGTCGCGAGCCAAGGTCTGCCTAAAATTAACAGGTGTCCATCGAGTCGGTTTTTGGGGTTTATTATCATAAAGTCGGCAGGATATTCCCAGGAATCAACGGATACCATGAGATCATGTAGTGTACCTTATGGCTTGACTACTGATTACTCAGCCAGTTCTATTGATGTAATGCCTAGTTTTTGACAAGTAGTGGTTGTTAAAATATTAATTGAAAACCCTAAATCAACTAAGGCATTTGAAAAGGTTTGTCCATTGATTTTCACTGTCACTATTGGATTTCCTAGGCCTTCATATTTGACAGGTGCTTCTATTCCTGATAACATATCAGATAGGGTGCCAACTACTTGGACTGTTAGGTTATTTGTTATTCTCCTCCTTGGTTTTTTTTATATGTAGCTCTTTAATGGTTTTTGCATATATTGGGATATCTTGAATAGCTTCGAGGAGTGGGATTTTTATATACAAATTCTTTAGTTCTCCCAGAATATCAAAGTCAGGATGTTCTATAGAGCGCGGTATGATTAATCGTTCTGGGAATGTGGGAGTAGATGTGGTTGCTTGGTCATGAGTCTGTTGTCTGACCACATGTTCTTCTTGTAATGGTTGTTCTGTGGGTAACTGATTTTAAACTTGAACATTTTTATCTCCCTCGGTTTCTATAATGCACCCAAACCTTAATTGAAGGTCGTTGCACTCCCTTAGATCGGTTTCTAGTTCTGGTGTTTTGATTATTTGAACGGATTGAACCAGTCTGTTATTTACGTTTGGGTTGAGTTGGGTTGGGAGTTGTGGTCTTAAGTTGGACTGGGAATTTTGTTGTAGTGCTGGCAGTGTAGGTTGAGGGAGTGGAATGGTTCTTGTTGGCTGATTCATCGGTCTTTTCCAGTTTGTCTGCCAAGCTTGACTCTACGAAGTGGGAGGGGACCATTGTGTTGGATATGCATTGTTTTGCGAATATGGTGGAGCGTAGGGAAAATTTGGCCAATTAGGTTGGCTTGTTTGATTCAGCCATGGTGATAATGAAGGAAATGGTTTTCATGACCAGTTTAAAATGGGAGGTTGATTTTTCCACATTGTATTATATTGCTGAGTATGATATTGCGGAGGTTGGAAAGAAGAAGACAGATCGGGGGATATACCTGATTGTCGCGGTTTCCATTGACGGCGCTGATTAAGTAGGTACATTGGTTCTGATTCTTCTTTTTCTTATTTGTATACTGCTTTCAAACTAGGAAGTGAGGGGCAGTTCTCCGTAGAGTGGTCTTTTGTACAAATAGCGCAGACTTGAACTGCATCTAGTGGGCACTCTTTGTGGTTGTGTTTCTTTCTGCATCTGGGGCAGAATATTGCCATATTTTTCTCTACTTCTGCTTGTTTCTGTTTCACTTGCATAATATTGAGCTGCGTTGTTAGAGTCCCCAATATATCAGTTTTGAAATTCTCCAGTAAATTTCTGATTTTTGCGCGAGTTACTCCTTCTCTAGAGATCTTGTTCTCCCTTGTGAACCTGTCATGTTCTGTTGTTTTTAGCCTTGTGTTACCTTGCGAACACCTGATAGACAAGTCAATAATGTCATTAAAATTTTCTTGATAAATGTCTCCTTTTCCCATAATATTTAGTGTTTCAACCCATTGTTCCTTCATGCCTTTAATTAATGTTGTTTTTAATACATTGTCAGGTAAGGGTAATGATGCATAAGGAGATATTTGAAGATTGTATTGAAAACGTTCAACATATTCTTCTAGTGTTTCATTAGGTCTAGCTACCATCTGAAATATTTCATCCTTTAACTCTCTAGACCTACAATAATCCTGATATTTTTTTAGGAAAGCACCTTTCATCTAATCCCATTCATTTATAACACCTCCACCTAACCCCATAAACCATCATAAAGCAGCCCCTTTTAATGTAGAGGGAAATAATTTCAGCTTTTGGGGATCAGTGGTATAGTCGTACCCCCTGCACAACACATCGAATTCAAACAAGAATGCGTCTGGATCTTCTGATAGGAATGGCCTTCATAGGTGCATTAACTACAATATCTACAATGGGATATTGCAATGTGGAGATTTGGGGGGTTTGCTGGTTCTGGGCCATTTGGTCAAATATGTACCAATATCCTTCTAGGATTTCTAGATTCCTAGGCTGGCTAGAAGGAGCAGGAATGGCCTTAACTGGGATGGCTTTAAAAACACTTCCTTTATCTGGGATGATGAGAGTTCCTTGCTAAACTAATGACTGGGGGGATTTTAACTCCTCGGGTTCTTCAACTTTGTTCTCGGTGATTTTTACAACACTTCCCTTATTTAGGCTGCTTAATGGCTGAACTATTCCAAGAGGAGATCTTGGTTCTTCAGTTTCCCTTGTTTCTCCTCTTCCTTTACAGAGATTACTAAAGTTCCTTTCTTGTAATGATTTAGGGCTAGAATTCTCAATTTCTTGAAAATCTTGCTCCTCTATTTGGCTGTGCACCTCAGCAAAGGCTACAGATGGTGATTCTATGGCCCGAAGGGAACTAGTAAGTTGTCTAGAAGTAGCTTTTCTAGGTTCTATTGAAGGCTGAGATTCTGCTTTTTTTAAGGATTTTGTCTATAAAGGTCGATCGGCCAAGGGTCACCACCCCCTTAGCTTTATCAGGCTTGGGTAGTGGTTTAAGATTCTTTTCAGGATTTTTCTGCTTATTCATGCACACAAATCAAATACTTATTTCTACCCAAAATAACAACAAAACTACAAGAAAGTGGGTGGGGGAGCAGCGCTGTTACATGCTCCATATGCAGGTTCTTACCTTCCATTTTTAAAACCCAACTCTGTCCTAGCAGTTACTTACACTACTCTCTTTTCAAAAGAAACAAATGGCTACACTCTTCCCTGGAAACGACACCAAAATGTTGAGTAGCAAAGAGGATCTTTTTAACCTCTATTTACCCTACATTAATTATCAATCTAGGTACGATTTTTTATCTCAAGAATGTACTCAGTCTGAGGCGGTCACTTGTTCAAGAGTAATGCTAGTAGTATAGTGCTTTTACAAAAGTAAGTAAATGTTGCAAACAAACTCTAAATGTAATGGCAAGAAACTTAAATGCTTTGTAACTAGATCATTCACTTAAGAAACTACAACAATCATCAGTCAAGGATGCAGTAATGGTAACTCTTTCATTTGTAAACTGATGCAAATGAAAATCAATCAAAGACAAGATCTCCAATCTGGGAACTAAAAAACAGTAGTCAATGTTCGCTATAGTTGTAGATCTTTCTATTCACACCAAAGCAAATACTTGAAATGAAAATTCAATTAACAGAAAAGGAACAACAACTAATCTATTGAAAAGATTGAACACCAAAGCTTAATGTACAGGAATGAATTAAGTAGCAATCTGAACAACAACCTTTGACTAATAAAGGGATATAACAACAATCTAAGGAAGGAACAACAAACCTAAGTAAGTCTACAAAATATTGAACAGCAAACCTAATCAAATGTAAACACACAACGAATCTAGATTGATTGAATTAGTAATCTTATTTTAGCATAATAAGCATTAACCACAGTTATAAAGGAATATCATTTGCAATGATAATGGAACAGTAATTGAATGAACATCAATCACAATTGTAAGTAAACCATAGCTAAATGAAAAACAATGCCGATATATAAAGGAACAACAATATCAATCTGTAAATGAACAACAGTGCCAATCTATAAATGAACAACAATATCCAAATTAGACAATGCGATATTGGTTCAGAATGAACAACATAACATTTTCAGTTGCAAATAATGATCTTACTATTCAATTACTAATTCGACATAACAGAGCAAGTCAATGAAATGTTTAGGAACAGAAGGTTACTGAATAAACCAAGTAAAGGAAATCAAACCACACACAACTGTAATCGGAAAATAATGATACAGAAAGAAAGTGATCCACTAGGGCTGGGCCCTTAGCCACCAGGGATGCACTTTTGCGGTTACTCTAGGATCAGATAATGGAACAACAACGAAGTTTATATATTAATCATAAAAATAGAGTTAGAACTATCGCTCTTTAAAGAGATTCGACGATCAAAGTTCAAATTACAACAGTGAATTCTACAAATCAACAATAATCCTCCCCTTGGGCAAGCAACACTGTCCCTTTTTATAACAGCCAGGCGGGAATACCAAAAATACAGATAGCCTTGAGGTAGCAATCCGTCAGGATCAAAGGATCCCGAGGGATTCACCATATCTTTAATCTTTAGTTATCTTTTCGTCCTCTTGCATTGATATCACGTTTCTTCTTCCTTTTTCTAGTCCATGTGCTCCGATCTTGATTTCCTCGTCTAGATGCGATTTCCTGACAACAATTGGTTGTGCCTTGTCTTTTCCTCCAGAATGGAGATTTTCCATTTTCTTCACTTTCTGCATAGAAAAAGACAATAACTAATCATTTTACATCAATCACAAATCCCCTTAATTCTATCATAATCCTTTATCATATGACCATCTTAGAATGTAAATAAGTTATGAATTAAAGGAAAAGATAAAGAAATAAGTGGCAATTACATACCTTTTCTAATGCTCAACACCTTTGTCCTTTGGAGGCATCTTGGCTATGGCTAAGAACAAGAGTGAAAATTAGATTTGGAGTTGGAAATACACAGAGAGAAGTCAGAACGAGGGAGAAAAAGTAGAGGTAACAGTCTGAAAATGATCGAACAAAGAGTGCCGCTGGCAGTTGAAGATGACGGGATTGAGTCAAGCAACCTGTAACAAATCAATTAACAATGATAATGCAAGAATTCAGTAACCTGTTCTCAAATGGGAAGGAGGCTTATATAACAAGTTTGGTTTTCCATTGAAGGTGGCACTGGTCCATTGAATTAACGTGTAAGCCAATTGAATGCTTAACAGGTTAATTCTGGAGGGAATGAATTTGATTTGATGGAGTTAACGGATGGATGAGATGGTGGAAGATGAATGGTGGGAGCGCAACGGGTAGGAGAGTGGTATTGGGAGCAAGGGAATTATCTTTTTTTTTTTTTTTGGGGGGGGGGGAGTGGTTAGTGAGTGGTTTCACTCAAGGGGGGTTTGAAATGCTAAGGAGCTGACATGTGGGGTGGGCGCAGTTTGGTATACTGCCCATTTTGGACCCCCCGACGGTAAAGCTCGGATGGTGGGGGGGCCGAAATATGATGTGGGTCGTCAGATGTGGGAAGATGGGTGGAGATGGAGTGTGATATTGCAGGGAGTTAAATCATGACATGACGATATTGTTTGGTGGGGTCGGGAATTGATTTATTGCAATGTTGGGGAATGTGCAATATAAGAGGGGTGTTAAAACTTAGGGATATGAAGGTGGAGGGAAATGTGAGAAGAGGGGGATAATGATTTGGGATTTTATACTTAGGGATAGGATTAATATCAATTATTTGATATATAAACCTTAGAGTAAAGCTTTTACTCCTCTTCTTTTTGTCGTGCACATGAAAACACATTTGATGTTTGTTTGTGGCACATTTAGACTAGCAGCTGTGCATTTATAAAAACATGAAACAAAGCCTTTCTTTTATTTTTGCTTCCCTAGCATTTTATTGATATGGATGCCTATAAAATATAAAATGTTCCTAACATTTTAACTTTTCTTTCTTTTTCGCCCATATCCTAACTTAACATTTTTGAATTATTTTGACTAATATGTTAACTTATCAAAACCAAATAATGTTACAACAGAACCTTCAACATGTCAACCACATTTATGAGGTAATTATTACAATATAAACTGAGCTATTTGGGCCACAAATGGTTGTAGATGCACTCATTTTTATTTAATTTCAAATAAACCATAAATAGTGAAAATGGCATACAAAAATAACACTTCAAAACTATATTATATGCTTGGATTAAACTTATAAATTTTCATGTTTCCGATACAAGTATGTATAACAATGAATTTGAGTACAAATAGTAATTCCATTACATTGGAAAAGACATATACAGTGGGTAAATGGAGTAGGAGAACCTGGTAAAAGCTAAGCAGTGCAAGCTTAAACATATTAGGTACTTCTTGGAATTATTCTAACAATACAATAATTAGACAATAATGTTCAGGTACAATAGTAAGTTTCCAAGCATATATCAATTTTCTATTAGTATCCAATTTCTTCTTGTTTTGGATAGTTTAATTAGGGTTTGGGTGGGACGGGTGTTGTCTCAATACAACTCAAGCTTTATGTATATGGCTAAATATCCTTGTGAGGACCTCACTTGTCTATGGCTACCTTCTAGGTTACATTTAGTATGCTTCTCCTTAAGAATTACGGGACTAACTCTTCCAGTAATTTGGCATTGTGGAGAGTGACTCACTCCCTAGTGTTCATTGTAACTTCAGTAGGCGAGGGTTGGCATTTGGTAGTAGTTTTATGGTGACTGTAGGTTTGTGTGGTTATGGGAATTCATGGACTCTCTTAAAGGTAGGAGAATTTAAGTTTCCATTCCTTTTGGGCCATGTATGACTATTCGTTCTCTCTTAACAATTATTTTTTGAGTTATTAATCCAGGGAAGTCTCCTAGGTAGTAGTTCTTCATGCTAACTTTGTTCCAATTTATCTAATAAATATTGGTTTTATGCCAATTTCAAAGATTAAACTAGTCTTTGTTTTGCTCTTGGTATCATTCTAGGGAGTCTTGTTTTAGTGGCATATTATTCCATGAGGATGTGAATCTTCGCATATTAGGGGTGTTGGGCCATATCACCTTCAGTTTCATGGGATTAGGGGCCTACTTTTGGTTCTATTTTGGGTTTGGAGTTCTCCATGGAATTAAATTCCTTTGAAGTCATGACATAATGGGGAGTGAAGGAATTGGGAAAACAAGCTCTTATATGTACAACATGATGTTACAACACTTATGGAGAACATTCTCAGTACACATATAAGGCTTCAGAGGCTGGAAGATGAAATAGATTCCATCAGATCCCAACTGGAAGAATTGGCTTGGAGGTTGAAAGTGATAAACAACATGTCAGAAGATTAGATAAATCAAGAGGATGACCAGGCTCCCAAAGATTAATGAAAACATGTTAGGATGCTATGTAAATGTTGTCTTTTTTCCAGCCAATTTTGGAGAATTTACAAATGGGATAACATCAAAACTTCTCCCTTTTGTTTGGTTAAATACTACAAAAAGAAATTTAATTGGTCAAAAGGAAATTGTTTATTCCTACCATGTTTTGTTTATCAGTCATGACATATGCAATATTGATGTAATCACACTGAGCTTCTTTCTCAATGTTTTATTATAATGAAATTTCACATTTATTATTTAAAAAAAAATCTAAACATTATAAAATATCTATGATCTCATGATAATTATATGAATTCGATATTTAACATATATATAAAACAAAAATATATTTCACTCTCAACCATAAATGAAATATTCCTATATCCATATTAAGTAACATAATTTATATAAATTTTGTATAGATACAATAATTGAAAGTAAAACAAATGCTTATATTTTCACTTTTGTGAAGAAGATGAGTAACTATTTTACTTTTTAAAATATTAGAATATCCATGTTAACTAATATATTTTAATATCAAATTTTTATATATTTATATAAAAAAGATAAAATTTAAAAATTTAAATTTAAATTGACTATAAATAAAATACTTCAACGCCCACTTTAAAGAAATCAATTCTATATCAACTTGATATATGTAAAGGAAAAAAGGTAATTGAAAGCAAAAAAAAAATCAATGACTTCTTCATGAGAGGAGATGTATAAGTCATTTAATCCATAATATAAAATGAATATATGGTGCTTTGGTAGCAAGAGTAGGTTGGAGGTTGATTTCAACTGATAGTTTGTAGATGACAGTGGTTTTTAGAAAATGCACCCACCCTTGTTCCCTGGAAGAATGGATTCATTTACTAGACAAGAAGAGGCCAAAAATATTTGTAATATGGAAAGTTTTTTTATCCTCTTTTTCAGTGATTGAAGAGGGCCTGGTATGGAAAGTTGGGAATTGGGAAATGGTGAGGATTGACATTGATCCTTGGGTGGGATGTGGGGAATATTTTCGATTACCTTGTGAGTTGGTCAAATTTTTTAATTCCAATGGTAGAATTACTCTGAATTAGGTTGAAGATAACACTTATACATCAATATGGGCCCAGGGATGGATGAATACCCATCAACTCAATTTCCAAAATAACTTTGTGGACGTATAGAAAAATTACATTACTACTTTAAACACATCTCATGTCCACCTCATATATAGGGAAGACTCTCTAGCATGGGTACTATAAACACCCCACCATACCCTTGGTGAAGTGTTCAGTTACTAAATTAAGTTCCCTAATACAGTTATAAGAATGCAGTAGTTAAAACAATTTGACTTCTCTCTGGTTTTCAAAACTCAAATCGAATGTCACCATTATACTTGACTTCTCTCTGGTTTTCGAAACTCAAATCAAATTTCACCATTATACTTATATGAGTGTGATTTCGGTGATGTAAAACTTGACCCAATTTGAATTCCTAGTCCTCAACTTATGTTCTTTCTCAAATATTGTGCCTATTAAAGCATTAAATTTAAAACCGGAAAAGTAATGTGTTGAATTAAAACACGTTATTATAATTCTATACTATGAGTTATTTTGAAATTCTATTCTAATTCAAAATAAAGAGAAATCCTATTCTATTGGACTTGGAAATTAATCTAGACTCTCGATCATTGAAAATAAGTTTGATATATTAAACTTGAAAACAAATCTAATCTATTGGACTTGGAAGTAGATTTAATCTATCGAACTTAGAAGAAAATCTTGTCTATAGAAACAACAAGAATCTATTGTAGGAAAACAATAAAACTCTATTTTAAAGCGAGAAGAAAATGACTTGGAATTAAAGCCTGTTGAGATTATTGATGTGTGCATACCAAATTAAAGCCAGTCACAACTATCTATGAATCTGAGACTAAGCAACTTCACAAGAAATAAAATAATTGTTTTTGGTTATTTTAAATTTTTCCCAAGCATTTGGTCTGCAAAAGAACATAGATGAAATGAACATAAAAGAGCATAAAGGCAGTTCATAGAAAAAAAAGGCATCTAATCAAAAGACTTGAAATAAACCTAGTAGAAAATGAGCATAAAAGAAACTAGTCTATCTTGTAGAAATGAAACATTAAAATACACTCACACTCATTAGGTGGTCATCTTGAAATGCACAAGAAGTGGAAATTTTAGGAAGTTATTGATCAAATACCAAATATCATCATGAAGGCATAACCATATCAAAGGATTTTATTAAATGAAGTGAAATTCAATAGTATTCATAACATAGGGTATAATCATAGCCAATCATTCTCATTTCAAGCTTAACACACCTTGTAATGGATAAAACATTCTTATTTATACAAAAACTAAGACAACTAATTAATAAATGTAGATACACAAATCTCTCATAGATCCAGAAATATCTCATGTGGTTACAACCACGTGTTAACATCTAGAAAGTAACATATCTTCATATCCTCTCACAAATATCTCATAGATTTAATAGGAGACACTTATGAAAACTTCCATGATTCTTCTCCATGAATGTGCTTGACCAATGATCCCAAATCTTCCTCAAATATTCAAGAGTTTGAAGAGGAAATTCGAATTTAATACTTAGGTGCCAAATATGACTTTGCTGGAATCTTCAAATATGCCCGCACACATCAGAAAACTCATCCAACTTTTAGATATAAGTGAATACATGTTATTTTTCTAATATTAACCCTAAATTCACTCAAAATACTAGAATAAATGAAAATAACACGTATAAACCCATATATGAGCATGAAAATGATCTTAGTGTAGGATGATGGAGCTGCAAAATAAGGTAAATACTGAAGGAATATGAGAAAAGATAGTGAAAAAGGAGGACATTTTGAAGACACAACACTCTTGGCACTACGAATTGATATTTTGTTGAATGTTAGTTTTGTTGTGCTAATTTCAACTTCAGATTTATAAACAAATTCTTGTCAATTGCTTCATGTGCATGGTTCTCTTATGGTGTTTGTGAATGTAAACAGGTAATTTTTATCAATTTTTATGTTAAGTTCATGAGAAAAATAGCTTGAAAAACAAGCGCTGAATAGCAGCAATGAAAAGTACAACAAACCATCAACATGAACACTTAACACAATGTTTTGATGTAGAAGTTCACTGCTCTTGGGCTACATCTCCTTGGTCCAGCTTCCATGGCTTGGGCCTCTGTATTCGCTCAAAATGGAAAAATGTGTTGCTCACATTGCTCTAATTCTCTGGAAACCTACTTCAATGGACTCATAGCATCCAAATAAGCTAGGTATGCCTTTTTCAGATCTCAATTTGGTTGAAGTTTTCTCCAATTATGACCAAAACTGCTTTCTCCTAGAAAATCTCCTTTAAAACTAGAGGAACTCTAGTTAACTCCACTAAAATTGGAGTTTCCATCAAATTTGGAGGGTCCGATAAAAGTCTGCCAGCTTAATCTTGCTTAATTAGGAGTTAATGATGATTTAATTAGCGATAAATTCCACCTAATCCACACAATCAAGGTTTAATGCTAGTGGTTAAATAGTGGTGGTCACATGCACATTAAATGCTAGCAGTAACTGTTAGTGGTTAACCCCTAAACCTTCAACACTATGTCTTTAAATATAATTCACGCACTATGATTATTAAGAAACATAGTGTGGTATAGTGGTAATGCAGGGAGCTAGTGTGGGGTAGGTCATGGGTTTGATTCCGTTGACCTCCATAAAACGTTTACTATGCATCGATACCAGTCCTTTGGGGAAGGACATGTGGCAACCTCCATGCTTGCCACTTGTCCCCTCCTCATTGGTCCAACCTCTAACCAATCAAAATGTGCCAACTCACCATACCATCTACCAATAGAAACACAACACTTGGGGAAACCACATTGGATGTTCATTGACCTTTGACTTTGCCCAGTCACTTGCCACGTCAATAGTACAGACTGCTGACTATGCAGTGACTACATTTTTTTTTTAATTTCTTATGTTTGGCAAAGCAGTCAGCAGGCTCTATCTTCCTCATATGAACTTTGTTTTGAACGAAACAACTTGCATTGGGATTGTATCTCCGAGACAAACACGTTCGTTATGGTTTTGAGCAATTCCGAGTAATTTTATTTTTGAGCTATTTTTTAACCCAAATCTAGATTCCATTCACTTCTTCTCACTGATAAGATTTTGGACCCACAAAAGCTAGTTATCTGATGAGAGTTGAATACTCTTCTCCTTCCCAATTTCTATCAATTGGTTCTACTAGGAAAAATCTCCATGAAAACCACTTAGGTTCACTGACATGACTTGCCTTGCAAATGGCTTGGCACTTCGACCAATGTTCTCCTTTTGTTGCTGACCCAATCTAACACTTGTTGGTTGCTTGATGATTACCTTGCTATACCAAAGTGATCACTCGGTGCTTGGAAAGTTTACTAATGTCCTTCCCACTGAGAATCATGTTCCTCCTTTGCAACACATGCATTCGATACAAGCTTCTCCTTGGAAACCACTTTTCCAAGTTAAGCTCATTTGAGTGAACTACAACAATGAGTTCCAATATAAGTAATAACAAGAAAAGAAATGACCATTATTTTACCTCCACGGTTCCAAATTCCACATCTGGAAGAATGAATTCACCATCTCTTTTTCTTCTTGGCGTCAACACATCATATGGCATTGTAGACCATTTATTATTTTACAAGGGCTGCAAATTCTTTTGGCATTTTTGTCCACTTTCGCTTCTTGATTCTGTCGTCTTCCTGTATTAAAATGTTGCTTCTGTCATGATTTAAGAATGAAGGTTAATCATGAGTCTCTTTCTCAAGCTTGGACCTTCCAAAATCCTGCAACATCTTATCACAAGAATCACACCCATCTTGTTTTTCAAAGTTCATGGTGTTTGAAAAACACTCATGCAAGAATATAACTTGACGACCTCTTCCTTTCGCTTCTTCAAAGCAACAAATGTCACATCATGTGAAAATCACCATGTACTCTTACATCTTGGTGTTTAAAACATCGATTAAACACAAGTCAATAAAACATGATTCTACAAACAACTGACTTTCAAGTCACACAAAACATGTACAACAACTTGACAATTTACAACAAGAATTCCACATTCTCATGACATAATTCGTCATATCTCCCTTTCATGTTTGGAGACAAAATAAACTCTTCCAGGTCGATATAATATACATGTAATAATCAATCGATCGCACAAGCCAACACTCATGCATGTGCAAAAGATCAACATTCTCAAGTTGACAACATACATGTTAAGAAAGTAATCAACCAACACAAGTCAATCATTCATGCATGTTCAGGCACAATGAAACCATAAAAATTTCCACTGTTCACACACATGAACTCATGCATATATAACAATTCTCAACTCTCTCTCACAAGTACAATCACCAGTCGACAAATCCCAGTGGTATGTAGGAGTACATAAAGAGCTGAAATGACAAAATTTGCTGCAATAAAGTGAGTCAACATACTCCACTTTTGAACACCTTTCCTAGCGTAAATATGCAAGTTCAAGAATGCAACATGCATGCAAATTTGTAGTTGCAAATTGCCATCTTTTCTACATCTAAGTGAGTAAACATACCTCTACTTTTCCAACATCTTGCTTCATGCAATATGCAACATACTTTGAAGAGAAAATAAATGCATCCAAATAACAAGGAAAGGCGTCAATAAGGAAATGAAAATCTACAACAAGATTTGCATTAATTATAAAAAGAAATGCAAGGCCTTTATTGCTTAAGAAATCTAACCATATCCTTCCAAATCATTTTAATGGCATTTCTTTCAGCTGCACTTCATCATGTGTATCATCCTGGCCCACATCAATTATGGAATCCTCTTTTCCATCTTTGCCAAAATCTTTGTCCACCTCCAAATGTTGTGGATGACTTGTTGGATGTAAATTCCAACACTTGTCTACAAGATGACCCTGCTTATGGCAACGAGTGCAAAATAATTGCAAATTTTTTCAACATGGTTTCCATTATCCAATAGACCTTTGGGTTTTTGTCTCTTTTGTTTTGAAAGTTTCTTGTGTATGGCTATCCTCTTCCAACACCTCGAAACAATAGGGTTATTCAAATCACAAAAATAACATCTAAAATCTCTCCAAATATTATGTAAAGAGTTACCATTTTTATCATAACCAAAAGAAACTTGATTAAAGGCAGATTTATACCTTGCACATTCACCTTTGTTGCCTTATTGAGTAGGTGAATTTGATGAATTAGCAACTCTCTTCAGAATAACAACAATGGTTTCAATGACCTTGGAGCTTTCTACATCCTCTTGTTTGTCATTTCCATTAGTTGCATGCTTATGAGCAGTTTCTTGCAAAGTGGGTATAAAACTTTTGCATTCCTCAGGAACAAAAACTTCACAAGCTTGTTGTAATGAGCATGTAATGAAAATCCTTCTTGGAACACCTTCATGTGCCTCCTTGGTTTTGGAGCATTATCCATCATGTTGTCCATAACCAAGACCCAAATACCTAGGCCTTTCCTCAATAACAATTGGTTCAACTATGCCTTGTGCATGTTTGCCTAAGCCTTTACCTTCATAGCCCATATTCATCAATAATTTGGACCCTGTTCCTCTAGTGTGTCTTTCAAAAGCACCAAAACATTCATTTTGAGAGGAAATTGGAGATAAAATTTAATTTCATACCTCATTTTCATGCACATACTTGGCTAGGGTTTCCTTGGCATCATGGAGTTGAATCTCCATCTCATGCATCTTTTCAAGAAGCTCTTTCTTCTCCTCCATCATGGCCATCAAATCCTCTTGAAGTATAGTGTTCTCCTTCCTATATTCATACAACGCTTATACCATATCTCTCATGATGATAAGCTCTTGCAACATCTCTTCATCAAAGAATATTTCTTAAGGAAGAGAGATTAGAAACATCACTGTTTGAAGATGCTATCACACTTGTAATGCATAAAAAAGCTTCAAAAATATACAACCATTAAAACCCTACTTGCACAAAACTCAAGCAATCAAGAAAATAACCTTTCCTCTCATACCAACTTGGTCTGTTGTTGAATTTTAGTTTCGTTGTGCTAATTCCAAATTCAGATTTATAAACAAATGCTTGTCAATTGCTTCATGTGCATGGTTCTCTTATGGTGTTTATGAATGTAAATAGGTAAATTTTATCAAGTCTTATGTTAAGATCATGAGCAAAATAGATTGAAAAACAAGTGTTGAACAACAACAATGAAAAGTAAAACAAACCATCAACATGAACACTTAACACAGTGTTTTGATGAAGGGGTTCACCCCTCCTAGGCTACATCTCCTTGGTCCAGTTTCCATGGCTTGGTCCTTTTTGTTTTTCTCAAAATGGAAAAAAGTTTTGTTTACATTGCTCTATTGCTCTTGAAACTTGCTTCAATGGACTCAGCGCATCCAAATTAGCTAGGAACCCCTTTTTCTAATCTCAATTTGGTCTTATTTTTCTCCAATTATGACCAAAATTACTTTCTCCTAGAAAATATCCTATAAAACTAGAGGAACTCCAGTTAACTCCACTAAAAGTAGAGTTTCCACCGAATTTGTCGGGTCCTCTAAAAGGCCGCCAACTTAATCCCGCTTAATTAGGAGTTAATCACGGTTTAATTAGCACTAAAATCCACCTAATATGCGTGGTTAAGGTTTAATGCTAGTGGTTAAATAGTGGTGGTCACATGTGCATTAAATGTTAGCGGTAACCACTAGTGGTTAACCCCTAAACCTTCAGCGCTATGTCTTTAAATATAATTCACGCACTATGATTATTAAGGAACATAGTGTGGTATAACGGTAAGGCAGGACATTGGTGTGGGGGGAGATCATGGGTTAGACTCCCTCAACCTCCATAAAACTTTTACTACACGCTGATACCAGTCCTTTGGGGAGGGACACGTGGCGGCCTCTAGGCTTGACATTTGTCCCATCCTCACTGGTCCAACCTCTAACCAATCAAAATGTGCCAACTCACCATACCATTGACAAATAAAAACATGAAACTTGGAAAAACCACATTGGATGTTAATTGGCCTTTGAATTTTCCGAGTCATGCCACGTTAGCAGTACGAACTGCTAACTTTGAAGTGTCTACATTTTTTTTTTAAATTTCTTCTATTTGGTAAAGCGGTTAGCGGGCTCTATCTTCCTGATACGAGCTCTGTTTTGAATGAAAAAAGTTGCGTTGGGATCGTATCGCCGAGACAGACGTGGTTGTTCAAGTTTTGAGTGATTCTGAGCACTTTGATTTTTGAGCTAATGTTTGCCCCAAATCTAGATTCCGATCACCAATTTTTCCCTATTGGGCCCAACCCCCAACCATTAAACCCATGACTAGGAGGGCCCATTGTCAATTCATGCTATTTGGGTCTTGGTTATTTGGCTTGGCCCTTGGGTCTTAGTTTCCCTTCTCCATTTTTGGTTTTACACTACAGTTGTAAATGCGATGGACCATACCATAGAGGCCCAACCTCTATGTGACACGATGAGATTGTTTCGAAGCCCAAAACCCCATGATCTACATGAAAATACACATATAAATGCATATTTATGTTTTAAATGAAAACAATTCCCTTGTATACATTACCACGCTTATATATAGGCTGAAACTCTCAACGTAAGCTTACGCTACCATGAATTGTTACAGGCTCTTGACAAGTTGAGTGGTTCACCCTTAATGCGAAGATCTAGCTATATTCATAGAAGAGGCTGAGACATGTGGGCTATATATAATTATTATATATATATATATTATTTATTTTTATCATATAGTTATTTATATAATATAGATATATCTTGTGTACATATCTTGCCTCATGAATTAAACATATTCCCTTTCAGTATTACAACAAATAATGCAAATTCTCAGGCATTAATACACTGCTTTCATTTATTTTTCTTGTTTTTGTGAAGTTTATACAACACATCATGCCTATTTACATTAATGAATATAATAGTGTGACAAGAACAACTCACATCTCCTGCACAACAAGTGTAATTCATGTTCAGCATGATTAACCACAACAATAGCACAATGATATTAAATTTGTTCATTCAACACATATGCATATGTACATTTGTAATTCTTACATGCAGAATATAAATGCATAAATACCAACATCTAAAACCAATAATCAAGCCCCAATACTTTTAAACTCATGAAAACCAACCATTCTTCTTGTAGGCACCAATCAGAGTAAACATTTATAATAAATTTCCATGGGGGAACAACTTCTATGCAAAATCATGGCCACGAGGAAATAACAAATGGAACATTCTTATCAGTCACACATTAACCATGAGCCACCCATGCAATGAACACAACATTAAATTAACATTCCAACATGAATTTAGTGGCAAGGAATACATGTGGAGCACTTATGATGAAATGGATTTCAGGAAATTGAGTTAGGGACTGCGACTCTCCACCCAACCGTAGATGAGCTGCAGTCGGACCTCTCTTTCCATTGTCATCCCTGAGCTAGAATTTGGACACTAAGATGGCTTTCTTGGGGTGTTATCACTTAAAAAATGATCACCTAGCCATTTCCTACTAGGTTGATCGAAATACACATGTAGTATGGAGTTTTACACATTATAACCCACTTTTTCCTTAGAAAATAATTTAGAGAACCATTTTCCTAAATTATTTCTAATTAAAACCCTAAAACCCACAAGGATAATTAAATAAATAATTATTTATTTATTTTTCCTTATTTATCCCTTATTTCTCTCATGACCATATCTTCCTAAAATAATTAATAAATCATTTTCTATTTGTTAATTACTATAACCATTTTCTAAATTAACTCAATAAATCATTATTTTTTGAGTTAGTTTACTAAATAAAGATATTTGACCATTTGAAATGATCTTTCCTTCTCTAAAAAATAATAAATATTCCTACCATGTAGATCTTGATTTGGTCTAATATTTTTTTATTATTTATTTATATCTAGATCTATCTTAACATTTTATTATAAATAGAGAGGCATTTCCCTCACTCTCTACACATGACCATTTCATTGTCGTCATTGTCGCCCTATAGCTTCTGAGCTCCATTATTGATTTCAAGTCATCATTTTCTCCCTTCGCCCACTGTATCCATTGAGAGAGAGATAACTATACCTGAAGCACCGGGTAGAAGAAAACCATCCTACAGAGGGGGATATCATAGATCCAAGTCTACTTATTCTCCTCATTAGTTGTTACGTTTAATGATATTTTTATTAATAAAATTTCCATTGGGTTTACATTATTTTACACACTGTTATTTTCTTTTTTGTTTTGCATGCCATTTTCTACAGGGTTTTCTAACAACTATTTTGTAGATCTTAAGAGCATTAACAATGTATTTATTTTTGTTATGCCTATCCATTGATAATAAAAATAAAATGGATTTTTACTCACTTACCCTAAAATTACTTGCTAACATAAGGGACAAAATAACAACTACTAACTAAAACACAGACTGCAGAGGTCCTCCCTCCTCCACCCAACAACCAAATATAGTCAACCAGATGCACGAGGAATCTAGAGGCTTCACCTCCACCATGAAACATGAAACACAGTAGTTCCACCCACAAAAGGGAATCCATAACCTTCTACTATAATGGATCAAATGAGCATAGGAGACTTACGAACTTTTCTTTGTCAGGGATCTAGGGACTAAGGCTTCACCCTAGGTAGTCAAGGGACTCTAGAGAAGACCATCTCCACCCTTGAACCCTAGGGAATCCATAAACCTATACCCACCTAGAGGAAGTACCTCTTATGCTCCTAATGCTCAGAAAATATAATAGAAACTTTTATGAGATTTTTGACATACCCAAAGCCTCGTTGTAATGTTGTAGATTTCTGCAAATGGTTCTAGACCAAAATGTGCACAAACTCTTCCAATTATCTCTTTTGTTTTGTTTTCTCTTCTACTCAAGAAAGGTGTTGTTTCCTACCATGTTATCTCGGGAGAGTTATGTTACGTCTCTTTTCCCAGTCATGTTATTTTCTTTGATTCTCAACATGCTCTTGTTGTTGAATTTCTCTACTTTTTAGTGCCAAAAATCTATGATCATGGAAGAATGTTATGCAATCTCTCTTGTTATTTTTTTTCTTGTTGTTTTCTGTATGTGTGTGCATTCTTGGTAATCTTCGTGTGCTTGTGCATTGTACCTTTTTTTCCAAATCGACCACCTTTCCTTGTAGTCGTTGACCTCCATTAATTTTTCCTATCTTTTCCCAGCTTCCTACACTGTCCCAACTCCATTATTTTTTTTCCTTGTCTATCATATTCATCCTTCCAAGCAAGTATGGCTTGCATCCCTCTATTGCAGTTCCATGAATTTTGAATACTATTTTATTAAAAGCTCACCAAATAGCCTTTGATGGCTATCACATAATTCAAACTTTTCTACAACAAGTAAGAAAGATCCACCCTCAATCCCTGTAATCTGTGTTCCTACTTAACCCCTTTTTATTTTTCATTTTTTTCTTTTTAATAAGTTAAAATACAAAATACATGAAATTTTTACATAGCATTCATAAGAAAAATATAATCGGGGTTGTCACAAGCCCCTCCCCCTTGAGGGAACACCATCCTTGGTGTTCTTTGTTTGTATACAAACACAAAAGTAATGTTGAAAAAAAACATATTGCCTCATGGAGCTTTATAGATACAACTCTATACAATAATTACAATTATGTATACACACACACACACACACACACACACACACACATTTGCTTCAACCAGCAAACAAAAAATGATATGTTGCTTTCATAGTATCACCCATTTCCCAAGTGGCTTCCTCAAGCCCAAAGTGCCTCTATTGCACTTTGACTTTCTCTATTATGCGTTTCTGGAGCATGAGACTCATACAGTCTAGAATGCATAATGTCTATGGTTGGAACTCTCCCTCTGGTTCCACCTGTAGCACAAATCAATCAATCACATGATTAGAGTCATGCACATATATTTTAAGAAAAGAAACATGGAAAAACATCATGGATTTTTACTAATGGAGGTAAGGCCATCCTATAGACCATTGACTAAATTCTCTCAAGTATCCCAAATGGCCCACAAAACCATGGTGCTAACTTGGCACATGACCCAATATTCAAGGAACTTGGGTCTAACTCTCAAGTAAACATGTTCCCCAACTTGGAACTCTTTATGCACCCTATGTTGATCTGCATATCTTTTCTGCTTGTCATGTGCCACCTTTAAATTATTCCCAATGACTTGAATTTTATACTCCATCTCTTTTAACATATGACCTTAATCTTTTCTAAATCAACTGATATTACTTCATTAGAGATGATGTGTCGTGAACAATGTATCTTTGATTTGAATAAATCATACTTGCTAAACTTTGCATAAAGGTTATGTTCCCTGAGAAATTGTAGCATTGCAGTTAGGTGCTCATCATGCTATTCTTCAGTCTTTGAATACACAAAGATGTCATCAACAAAAATAATGAAAAATTTGTCCAAGTAAGTACACAACACATTGTTCATTAAACACATGAAAGTGGTAGGAGCATTAGTAAGCCCAAAGGGTACCACTAAGAAATTGTAGTTCTTGTATCTCGTTCAACATGTGGTCTTATGGATATCTTCCTCCTTGATGTGCACTTGATGATACCCGACCTCAAGTCAATGTTGGAGAAAAATGCTAATCCCCTCAACTTGTTAAATAAATCATCAATCCATGGCAACATATATGTGTTCTTTATGGTCACTTTCTTTAGTTTCCTATAGTCAATGCAAAGTTCGAATGCACCGTCCTTCATCTTCACGAACAAGACTGGTGCTCCCCATGGAGACACACTTAGCCTTATGTAGCATTTATCAAGCATATCTCTCAATTGTAATTTTAATTCAACCAATTCAGAGGTGCTCATCACTACTCCAGGCATTAAATCAAATGAAAAATACAGCTTCGTGGGGAAGTAATCTAGGAACAACTGCTGGAAATATATCTAAGAATTGCTACAACACATGATATCTCTTTAATGTCTCACTCTCCTCTTCCTCAACATTATTATTATATTTTTCATCACTGGAAATTTGTACAACAAACAAATGAGAACATTTATTGCTATTGTCTTGGGCCTGCATAGTTGTAATCAGACTCCCTAAGGTAAGATTTTCACTTACCCTACAATATTCTTCTCTCTCCAGCTTCATCTAATAAATTGATTTCCTTTTAAAGAAATCAAATCTAGTATGCTTCTTGTATGAACAATTCATGCTGAACAACATGTTATATGCACCAAATTTGCAACAAATTTAAGTGTGTTTTTTTTGGCATTCCCTGAGGCTAAAATGCACACGATTTTGCCCAACTTATCCTTATTTTTGTTCATATTGCTAATTGAACCAACCATAGTTTTTCATGTGGTTCCTTTGCCAACTGATATTTTTCTATGAGCTCTAGACTACCATAACTGTAGTTAAAACCATGATTAGTCAAAATAGAAATAACTTGATTACACAAATTACTTTCCATCTTAAAGATGGATTCTTGGTGGTCTGCCTGACGATTATCCACCACTGCATGAATATGGGCACACTCTATGATATGTCTCCCATAGTGTGAGCTTCTTTTGCACCATAATTTTTTAGACTTGTGTTTTTTTTGTTGTGAGAAATCTCCTCCACATGTCTAACAACACAATGGTTGTTTTGCCTCCAATTTGTGTTAATCTCCTGCAATCTTAGCTGCATGAACTTTGTTAGTTAAACTGAATTTTGGTTGAAATTGGCTTGTATTAGTTGTGGCCATTCTTTCCATCTTGTCTGTAGTCTTCTCGGGCCACTTCTTTTTATCCTTCTTGCTACTCTTTGCTTTCCAATAACCTTTGAATTCCAATATTCATTCTTATTGCTCATAATAATTCTTCGATTTCTTAATGGCATCATTTAAATTTTGAAGCTCATGCATCTTAATTCAATCTCTAAATGACAAGGGAAGCCCATTGATGAATCTTTTCAATTTTTCCTTCTCATGCTTTAGGTACGACACATATTTCAACAATTCTAGAAACTTGGTGGTGTATTCTTCATTTTTCATTTGCCCCAGTTTGAGCTCATAAAACTCTTTTGCCTTATTTTCATAATAGCTAGCTGATAAATATGTCTTTAGAGAGATCCTCAAAATCGCTTCATGTCAGCCTCTCTTCAGTTATACCATTGAAATTCTTCATATATTCCTACCATATGTCTTCTTTTCCCTTAAAACTATAGGTGGCTACCTTTGCCTTCATGTTTTTAGAATAATCATGAATTCTGGAGAACTTTTTCATACTAAGCAACCTAGATTTGTCATCTTCAAATTTATTAATTTCTCCATCAAATGTGGGAAGTTTTGTCTTCTTAAGTTCCTAGTTTCTTGGGTATATGATCATTTTACCTCTTCCTCTGATGATGATGATGATGATGCCTCCTAGTAGTAGACCTAGAAGGTCTACCAGAGTGATGCCCATAAGTTTTAGTTATTCCCTCTGGGGTACTCAATGGTGCATTCCCTCTCACTGTGTATTCACTTTATCTTGTGTTCCTCTTTCTAGACCTCTCACCATCTACCCCATTTGTTCTCTCTTCTAATTTTAAAGGGCTCTTCCTGTCTCTCTAACTAGCTCCCAGCTCATGCTACCTTTGTCTCTATAAGTTTGAGAGGCTTTGCAGTATAACTACATTTATCTCAACCTACCTCTCCTCAGAACTTACCAACCTATCATTATCTTATTATATCTCCTAATATCAACCCGTAGACTCCTCAAGGTATCAATCCAATCAAGATATTTTTCCCCTCCCTTGTTCTCCATTAAAGCTTCTTCATGCCCATGTATAACCCGTCAGAACTGTACTAAACCATCTTGCTTCTCATTCCTTGTTTTTTACTATCCTTATGCTACTTGTGACATGTTTTAAACCATGCACAATTATTAGATGCATCGTGACATGAATAAAGAAATAAACATAATCACAACCATGAGATTTCTTTTATGGCGTTTCCATGGTAAACTACTTGTAACATAATAAGCCATGTTAGTACGCCAATGCTAATCAACATCAAGCCATAGGAAATACCACATCTACATGCACAATCAACAAAATATATCAGTCCACAAAAATTGTTAGCTCAACAATCACAATAAAATATTATCAATTGTTAGTTCCATGTTACATAATTATATCACAATGTAGATGCATTAATCATGCATGTAATCAATCAATTATAAACCGAATTTTAACACATAAACATTACTTTATTTAATTTTCTAAATTCATTATGAGACCCCTTGTGGGAACTTTGTTGTTATTTTCACATGATAGAGCCCATCCAATGCAAGTAATGAACCTTGATGCTCTGATACCACTATGTAAGCCCCCAGCCTTACCCTTGGTGAAGTGTTCACTTACTAACCCAAATTCGCTAGTACAGTTTGAGTAATGGGTAATTTATTTATTTAATTTTATTTAATTTTAGTTTTCAAAACTCAAATCACATGTCACTATTATACTCATATCTATGAGACAATTCCAGTGATATAAAACTTGACCAAATTTGGACTCTTGATCCTCGACTTATGTTCCTTTAAAGTTTTATTAGCTTAAATGTGACTTACTCTCTCTCTTCTACAATGTGGTGCCCACATGGAACCTTCTTTGCCACATAAATTAGCCATGATGTAGACTTGGATACCATGTTCTTGTATTACCTTCCACTACAAGGGCATGGTGTGCATACATTATGTACATAAATGTATATGTATACATATTGAGTAATACCATATCATAAGTATGTTGGGTGTGGAGCCTGATTATCTTCTTGATTTAAAGGTTTTGTTTTAGTCATGGTTGGATCCCATTCCTTGATGGGGATGTGGGGGAGCTTGGCCCCCCCACTAGTGTCGCTTCACCCAACTACCTTGTAAAATATTGTAATTTCATATTCAATCTAAGTTGTTCATTTGACATAAGATTTGATGGTAGAAGTTATGTTGATTTAGGGTTTTTTTTCTCTAGAAGGAAACCTTTAATTTATATGAGGGAATTGTATTTTGGTTGTATATTATTTTGTGTAAGAAAAAGAGAGGATATAGTGTGAAATCGAAGAGGAAGTTACAACATATTTGTTTCAGGTTGTATCCCTTCAATTTGCTAGATAATATAAAAGGAAGGATTGGTTGTTTATTCGTGGACATAGAACTGGTTGGGTGAACCACATATATCCGTGTCTCTCTTGTTTTATGCTTTTTTATGTTTATGTTTCCACAATATTTTATGTGTTCCATTTCTCCATTATTTAATTTATAACAAAGTATGTGTAATATATATTTCACAAAGTCCTTCACCATTTTATGGTTGCATAACTAATTACGTTTATACATAATCAACGTGGTTCTGTTCCAACCAATGGTTTATATGGCCCAAAAATATTTCTACCTTGTGATATCATAACATTATATTAAGTGTATATCTAATGGAGGTCCTCATTCAAAAGAAAATCCAATGATCATTGACAAATGTGCTACCCCCATAAGAATATACGCAATCCTTTGCCATCGTGGACCATCCACGTGGATGAGCTATCCAAGCCAAAGGCATTCAAAGGTTGGTGCTACTACTACAATATTTTATTTTGGAATAGGGCCTAACCCCTACCTTTTGACCTATGGGTTGACCCAACCCCATATGCCTCTGGTGTTTGACATGGGTTGGGACCGACCTAACCCAAACTTGGTCATTTGTCCCAACCCTTAGATTGAAGGTTAGCTTGACTCGAAAGTTAGCTTGTTAGGGTTTGAACCTAACCCCTTTATTAATTTAATAGGCCCAAGGGGCCCTATAAGAGTCATGATTAGTTTGTTTAGTAAATAAAGCTTGTAAATGGTTAACCACATTAATGATGATTATAAGTGGCTGACCCATATTATTAAAAAGGGACATGAATTAGTTAGATTAGTTAAGGATGATGAATAAATGGGTCATAGATAATAAATAAAGTGGTTAACCCACATTATGCAAGGGACCATGAGTCGTCAGGGTTTTGGATCTTATGAAACTTTATATAGTCCAAGATAGCAAGCAAAGTCTTGTAAACTATTTTGTAATTGAGCTCTATTGTGCAAGAGATTACCTCCTCAAAGAGGCAAGTGAACATTTGTTTCTAGTGCTCGTAATAAAAAATTTCCATATTGTCTCTTTTTTGGCATTATTTCTCTAGTATTTTCTGGCATTTTGATGTTATCTATAGGTTAAGAGAATTACAAGTGGTATTAGAGCACTTTCCTAGGCCAACTGCAATAAAAATTTTAGCAAAAAAATTAGGCTCGTTAGGAGAATTTTGAGGTCTAACATGGGCCTCCTAAGGAATTTATAAGATAATAGTGGAAATAATAAAATAATCTTAGATTGCATCATCAAATTTTAGAGGGAAAAAATAAAAAGCTAATTTTTCAACTCGTATTGTCAACTTATCTCCCTATGGGTTTACTTAAATTTCGAGCAACAACACTCATTGGATGCATAATTTGATTCATCGTCCAAGCAGTACCCACGTTGCATACTTTAGATGAACCGTGCTACATGAAAAATGAGAAATACAAGAAAAATGTTATTGCAATCACATTTTTCATGCATTTCTCATTTTTCATGTAGAAGGGTCCATCGAAAGAATGCAACATGGGCACTCCTTGGATGAGGAATCAAATTTTGCATCCAATGAGTACTCCCACTCGAAATGTGAGTAAAACCTTAGGGAGATAACTTGAAAATACGAGTTGAAAATATAGTTTTATTATTTTATTATTTTTTAAACTTTTTATTTTTTTTACTCCAAAAATGGTGAATCATCCCCCATGGTTGACATCACCATCTTGAATCCTATTGGTCCTTATAAAGTTTATTTTGGTTATACATTATTCTTAGGAGGCCCATTTTAGACCTCAAAATTCCCCTAATGAGAGACGTGTTCTGATGTCTTTAAACTACGCATATTTGTCATTACGTGCATCAACTTGTGGTTGGAAAACATACACACAAGAACTATAAGAGGTGTTCACGTCTGTTGGAATCCCTTGTAACCCATGTTGGCAACCCTTCGAGTCATTAGAGAAATTTTTAGGTATAAAATGGGCCTCCTAAGGAATATTATAAAGTTATAGTGGAAATAATAAAATAAGATTAGATTACCTCATTAAGTTTTGGAGGGAAAAGGGAAAAAACTCTTTTTTCAAGTTTTATAATCAACTTATCTCCGTACAATTTTACTCAAATTGCAAGTGGGAGCACTCATTGGATGCATAATTTGCATCCAAGGAGTACCCATGTTGCATAATTTTGATGGACCCTACTACATGAAAAATGTGAAATACATGCAAAAACGTGATTGCAATCATGCTTTTTCATGTATTTCACATTTTCTATGTTGAGGATCTATCGAAAGTATGCAACATGGGTACTCCTTGGATGAAAAATAAAATTCCACATCCAACGAGTTCTCCTGCTCAAAAATTGAGTAAAATTGTAGGGAGATAGGTTGAAAATATGAGTTGATATTTGTATTTTTTTTTTTTATATATATTTTTACTGTTTTACTCCAAAAATGGTGAATCATCCCCCATGGTTGAAATCATCATATTGAATCCTATTGCTTCTTATAAATTTTATTTTTGTTGTACATTTTTAATTTTGAGGCCCATTTTTTACCTCAAAATTTCTCTAATGAGTAACACATTAGACAACACCTGTACATGGGTTGCTCTTCCACATACCTCTGATATATCGTAATTCCCCCTAGTCTACCCCAAAACCAACTTTAGATAAGTTGTCGGTTGTCTTGCTGCTACAGTACATCGAGAAAAACACTCGAGAAGATTACCTGCACATATCAAGGGTAGGCAGGTAGTATGGATAAGGGCACGGTCGATCCTCCTTAGTTGGTGCTTTGAAATATTGGGCCAAGTATTACTTGTGGACCAGTAAAGTATATTGCAATTTGTAGCACTTGAAACTCCTTACTGTTGTAGTTCCCTCACATCCTTTTGTTGGCTATCATATTCCTACACATTTTTCAGTATCCAGAAGTTGGGGTTTCTGCAGCTATAATATTGATTAGTTAGGACAACCAAATTGCTACACCTTTTGAAATATCCAAAAGTTGGTTTCATCCACTATAATATTGATTAGTGGGGACCACCAAATTCCTATACATTTTTTAGTATCGAGATTTTGGGATTTCAGCCGCTGCAAAATTGATTAGCCGGGAGTAATAATTCTATTAGAGTATTTTTTTTTTAAAAAGGTCTGGTGATCCCAAAATCCCACTTGGAAGAGACCTATCACAACAGAGTCATAACAATGAGATAATCACAATAATACCATTAGCCAGTAAGATTCCATTTGTCATAGTCCCAAGTTTTTTAGAAATTCTTTCAAGTGACCTACATCAACGAACTCCTTGTCTTGCATCCATTGCATCCATACTAATTTTAAGTAAACCAAATTTTTCACATAGGAAATTATATGGTAACTATGAGGGTTCAAGCTATGGAAAACCTCAAGAAAAGAGTTATCAATCTTGAAGCACGCCGAGAGTTAAAGATCCAAGACGCAGTTACAAAGGCCCTATAATCCACACAATCGTTCATCAATGCTAAATACCCCATGGTGAAGGGTAACAATGTTGATGCCCACCTGAAAGGAGAAGCAGGTCACCATCGATATGAGGGGTATCATCGTTCCCATGAGGATCACCAATATTATAGCAAGAAGCCACCCAAGATTGGCATGCGCAAATTTGACGATTCTAACCCATTAGTATGGGTGGCACAAATGGAAAAATATTTTCAACTCAACAATATATTGGATGATGAGACCAAATGATATTTGGGAGTGCTTTATTTGGATCAAGAACGTTTATAGTGGTGGAAATGGCATTAGAAATTCTATGCAGGAAAGGCAACTTGGAGTATGTTCTCTAAAGCCATTTGTGCACTTTTTGACATGGATTCTTACTTTCTATGTCACCTCACTATGATCAAATAAACTGGTACGATATGAGACTTCAACATGGCCTTTGAACAACCATCTATCCAAATCGAGGGTCTAGGGGATTCCTTTTATATGGAACGTTTCATAAGTGAGCTGAAGAAAGCTATCCAGGCACATATTTGAATACATCAACCCGTTATTTGGTTGAAAGGTTGCCACAAAGATTTAGATGTAGAAACTGCTATTAATGCTCAATCTAGTCATACGTAATTTCCATCAAGGGCATGTCACACCCTTGCTAGTACCCCCACACAAACCCTTCAGGTTCAAAAGTTGTCTCTTGTAGAAATGGATGAAAGGAGAAGATAAAGACTATGTTACTATTGTAATGAAAAATATTCACTAGGCCACAAATGAAAAGAAAAAAAGTTCTTCAAGATTGACGCTGCTAACAATATCCCATTAGATGAGGTACTAGAAGTGCCTAGGGAGGAGGAAGTGAAACCTAAAATGGCTAATGAAGAAGTAACAATACTACTTCAACACCAAATAACCCAATTATATCACTTTGTGCATTAGATGGAGTTTCTTCTCCACAAACACTTAAAATCAGAGGATTCATTAAGCATAGACCAGTGGTGGTATTGATTGATAGTGGACGCACAAATAATTTTGTCCATAAATGGGTAATTGAAGAAGTTCATTGTTTTGTGTGGGTGGTATCCAATTTTCAAATCGTAATAACTAACGGGGGGACCATGAAATGTGAAGGATGTTGCAAGAACATTAAGATATAGATGGGGGACTATCATGTCAAAACCCACATGATTGTCATTGAAATGGGAGGTTGCAACATCATCCTTGGAGTAGAATGTCTTAGCACACTAGGTCCAATTTCCATGGACTTCCATGAGCTATATATGAGATTCAAGAAGAGTGGACACACTCATATGCTTAGGGGCCTCCAGGTAGGCTCTTATCATTAACTAACATAGAATGGAGAAGCTATTAAAAAAGGAACACCATGAAGTAGTTGCTCAATTCAATATAATCCAAGCCTTTGAATCCATGTCTGCCACCATTCATTTGAATTTGCAACAGGTGTTGGGTCACCAACAACAAGTATTTGAAAAACCTAAGGAAGTACCCCCCTCTTGAGGTGAGCATGATCATAGTATCCCTTTGATTATAGGTAGTGAGCCACCAATTTTTCTCCCCTACATGTATCCATTTGTATAAAATAATGAGATTGAAATATTATTCAAGAGCTACTAGAAGCATGAGTTATTCATCTTAACACCAACCCATATTTGTTCGCGGTAATGGTCTTAAATAAATATGGGGAGTTGCGTATGAGTCCTGAATTTAGGGCCCTCAACAAGCTCACCATCGAGGACAAGTTTCCCATTATAGTAGTCAATGATCTCCTTGATGAACCCCATGGTGCCCAATTCTTTACCAAGTTGGATCTTTGTTTGAGATATCATCAAATCATAATGAAGGAACCAAACATTCCCAAGACAACTTTCAAAACCCATGAAGGTCACTATGAATTTTTGGTTATTCCCTTTGGTATTTGTAATGCACTATCCACCTTTCAAAATCTCATGAACCATATTCTCAAGCCATATCTCAAAAAGTTTGTCTTGGTATTTTTTGATGATATAATCATCTATAGTAAAACATGGGAAATACATATTCAACTTGTTGACAAAATACTGCAGGTTTTGAAGGATAATAAATTATTTGTTAATTTGTATAAGTGTTCTTTTGGAATGGAAGAGGTGGAGTAATTCAGACACATTATGGGTTGTGAAGGTGTTTGGGTGGATCCAAAAAGGATTCAAGTAATGAAAGATTTTCCACAACCTAGGACCTTGAAGAGTCTATGATGATTTTTGGGCCTTGTGGGCTACTATCTCAAATTTGTCAAAAATTATGGATTCATTTCCAAGCCCTTAACAAATATTCTCAAGAAAAATACATTTCTCTAGACAGACACAACTCAATAGGCCTTCCTGGTTGTCAAACAAGTGATGTGCTCCACCCTTGCGTTAGACCTCCTAGATTTCACCAAACCATTTTTGGTCAAATGTGATGACTGAGGAACTGGAATTAGAGCAGTATTAACACAAGAAGGTAGCACACAAGCCCTCACAAGCCAATAATTAAGTCATACTGCATGCATTGGACACTTGACAACTATACTTGCTTGGGCGACCTTTCCAGATCCGAATTGACCATCATAGTTTGAAGTATTTCTTGGAGCAACGCTTATCCTCTCTAAAAAAAAAAAAATGGCCTACCAAAATTTTGGGCTATGACTATGAGATAGTCTATAAGAAGGGTCTAGAATATTTTGTGGTCGATGCCTTGTCTATAAAATCTGAGCAGGATGACACACTCTTATCCCTATGTTTTCCCATATCATCTTGTGTTAAGGATGCATGCAATGAATGGTTTACTTATCCATATCTTTCCAAAATAATCAAAATGTTACAAGGGGATCCTAATCCCCCAATGGGATATACTTGGTAGGAATATATTGTTCGATATAAGGATCGTGTGGTTTTCTCCCCTCTCTCCACACTCAAACCCCACATTTTAGTGGAGTTTCATTCCTCACCTATTACAGGCCATTCCAACTTTCAGAAAAAACTTATGCTTGTGCATGTTTCTCCTACTTTTAGGCAAAGATGAAATAGGAAATTATTATAATTGTAGTTGAGTATGACATCTATCAGTGCAACAAAGGGGAAAGAGTGAAGACATGAGGAACCTTACAAACCTTTTCGCTACCTGCTTCTATATAGATGGATGTTTCCATGGAATTCATTAAAGGTCTACCTAAATCAGAAAACAAATTAGTTATCATGGTGGTAGTTGATCACCTCTCCAAATACGCCTATTTTTGTTCCCTACCGCACCCATTCACTCTGACTTTGGTGGCTTAAGTCTTCATGGACCACATTTTCAATTTGCATGGCATGCCTCCTTCTATTGTGTTTAATCAATATCCCACCTTCACTAGCAAATTTTGGCAAGAGCTATTCAAGCTACATGGAACACAACTCCAAATGAGTACAACATATCACCCACAGATGGATAGTCAAAATGAAGTTGTAAACAAATGTTTGGAGATGCACCTAAGGTGTTTTTCTTTGGACGAACAACACCAATGGGTGTAGTGGTTACCTTTAGGAGAAAGGTGGTATAATACTAATTATCATGACACAACCAAGCTGACACCATATGAGGTAGTGTATTGCCAACTCCCACCTTCACCAACTTCTTATCTTCCAGGATCTTCCAAAGAGTAGGTAGTGGATTAGGTGCTTCAGAATTGCATCACCCCTCTCACTCTTCTAAAGGATAATCTCCATCAAGCTCAAAACTGAATGAAGCAGTAGGCTGAAAAACATCTCTCTGAAAGGTATTTTCAAGTGCGTTACCAAGTGTTTCTTTAATCCAACCTTATAAAAATACATCTCTTAAAGAAAAAGGCTTCCAAAATTAGCTCCAAAATTTTTATGAGCCTTATACAGTGATTCAGCATATTGGCTCAGTCACCTACAAGTTGGCTTTACCAACCACTTAAAAAATCCGCCCAGTCTTTCATGTATCTTGCATTAAGAAAGTAGTGGAACAAAATTGCAAGGTTCATACCATACTATCGGAATTGGACGAGGAAGGTTCTCTTCGACTCTGATCAGAAATGGTATTGGATTCATGGGAAATTCATGTTCACAACTATAGTACCAAGGGATTCCTCATTCAATGGAAAGGCACCTTACCAGAGGATGTGAGCAACAACTATTCTCTTGCAATTTCCACAGTTCCAATATTGAGGAAAAGGATGCTTCTATGCAGGGAAACCATGTTAGGGTGAGACTCTAAGCCCTTTATTAATGTAATAGGCCCAAGGGGCCTCATAATATTAGTTAGTTTAGTAAATAAAGCCCATAAGAGGTTAACCACATTAATGATGATTGTAAGTGGTTGATCCAGAGCATAAAAAAGGGACAACAACTAGTTATTTTAGTTATGGACGATGAATAAATGGGACATAGATAATAAATAAAGTGGTTAACTCACATTATGTTAGGGAGCACGATTAGTTAAGGTTTTGGATCTCATGAAACTATTTATAGTCAAATATAGAAAGGGAAGTCTCATCAAGTATTTTATAATTGAGCTCTACTCTCCTAGACGTTCCCTCCTTGAAGATGCAAGTGAACATTATTTTCAGCTGCTCATAATAAAATATTTCCATCTTGTCTCATTTCTGGCATTATTTATTTGGTATTTTCTAGAATTACGATGTTATCTAAAAGTTAATTGATCCAAGTGGATATTGGTGGCAACCCACCTATCCCACCTATATCTCTAGTCAGTTTCTTTTGTTTCATTGTTTATTTCAGCATTTACTATTTTTAGCAGTTTTCGGGTCCTGAACTTTTGAAGCAGTTTTGACCCCCTAAACATCATTTTTTTGAGGTTCGTTTGAGGCCCATCACCATAGGCAAGGGCCCTTGGAATAAATTGTAGTACTCGAAGATACCTTTTTGACATGGTATCATATGCACCAAATGGTGATAACATGACCAAGTTATAACCCCGGGAGGTTGGCTGCCCAACTAACCCCAATGGGGCCCACAAACTCTTTCCATTACATCTCTTGGGGTTAGGTTTTTGGTTGTTTACAGTTTTATAATGTTTTTCAATAATAAATAGTTCCTTGTGCCTCATTGTAACATAGTTAAGAGGCATGTAGCTGCCACATATCTTCTCAAAGATAAGCTACCATCGCCCAAGTTAGTCTTATTTCCATTCTGTTTGTAAGCATATTTCAGTATTTGATATTAATGAAATGAAGTGTTATTTCTACTGCATCTTTTGTATTTATGGTTATATCAATAATTTGTTGTGTTCTTGTTTAAACTCAAATCAATGGTATGAGAGCACTTTTCTCTTTCTTTGTTTTTATTTGCATGTCCCCAATGAGGTCGAGATATAAGGAGTTAGGGCTTGAACTGGTCAAATCTTTACAAGACCAACATCAAAAATCTCGACGAACTCCCGTGGGTGAAGAAAATAAATATGAGGAGACAGGAGATCCTTTCAAAATATTGCTCAAAGAAGCCCTCGAGTGACAAATGAATGCAATGATGGACAAATTTGCCCAGATCCTTCAGTGGCTACCCAAGGGTGATGCATCTACTTCCAAAAACTACTCTGGAAGTGCCACACCCTTTAAGGTACAAGTTAACTTTTACATTCCCATATTTTAGGCTTAGATAGATGCGGGAGTCGTAGATAAATGGTTAAATATGCTAGAAAGATATTTTTCTTTCCATGATTTTTCCTGTCGGGAAAATATTATTTTTTCTCTTCTCAAAGCCACCCTCCACATCAAGGACTAGTGGGAAACCTACTATGAGCAGAAGGATGAAAGTACACCCTCACTATTTTCAGCTGCACCCATTTGGGATTCGTTCTAGGACACCATTAAGGAGCAGAACTACCCTGTCGGGAGATATGAGGATAAATACATGAAGTGGAACGCACTACGACAGGAAAGGGACCAAGATGCGGTAGAGTTTACTAATGTTTTTCATACCTTTCACACGAAGTTGGGTATCAAGGATTCTGAGAAACATTTGGTACTCAGGTACCACGACTGCCTACATAGGTAGATCCAGCATGTGATGGAGTTCCTGGACATCTCCTTACTTGACACGATGCACAGATACACTGTCATGATCGAGTATAAGCTTAAACAAAAAAATTGAGACTTTGGATCTGCGAATCTGAAGCAAGGGAAAGGCACCCCCAAATTGCAGAGCAAAGGGCAAAGCTAAGCCAGGGTGACCCAGGATAACCCATTGAAGCCGCAAGAAAATAAAAACACCACGAAGACAAATAAGGACAACAGAAAGTGGGGTGAGTTCCATAAGAGATCTATTCACAACACAAATGAGTGTCAGGCCAAGTAGTCACTAGTGGCCAAGATGAAGGCTTCTGAGTCCGTCACATGTTCTGACTCCGAGTTAGAACCCAAAAAGGGGAATGACAAAGGGTAATATATAATTGACTCAGAGCCCAATGCCACTGTGGCCACCACAAAGATCTAGAAGTTTGACTTGAAGATCTAGAAGAGGGGGAGCAACTATTCCACTCACACATGTGGGTGAAGGGTTCTCCGCTACAATTCATTGTTGATAGCGGGAGCCAAAAGAACCTTATTTCAGTAGAGTTTGTGAAGCAGCTGGGCCTACCGACATCTGGAGTGATATACCATCAGGTGGCTTCACTAAGGATGACATCTCTGTATCAGCCATTAATGTTACATTCCCTACATCATCAAGCCCTTCACAAATGAGGTACTGTGTGATGTTTCTCCTCTTGAAGTTTGTGATGTATTATTAGGATAACCATACTTATGGAAGTGACATCATGTATATGAGTCTATACCTTGCTCTGTTATTATTTATTTGGGTACTCAGTTATACAAGATACTGGAGGTAGCCCCACCTACCTCCATCTCTTTGATATCTATTGAGAAATGAAGGTCATCTCCTAGATTGGGAAATTTTTTGCGTTCCAATTCACTCTCAAAGTAAGGGGAATTTCATAGCCACAACCATGGCCCCTGGGAAGGGTTCCTCCAAGCAACAGAAGCATGTGGATATGGTTGTGGAAGATTACAGGGACATCTTCTCCTCACCCACAGAGGTACCTTTTCATTTTTAGGTCAAGAATTCAATTGTTCTGACTCCCGAAGCACCTCTACCCAACAGGCTGATATATCGCCACTCCAATATGGAAAATGAAAAGATCAAATGGCAAATCTAGGATTTGCTGAAAAAAGAGCACATCCAACCAAGTCCCTAGCCTTGTGGGAGCCCGATTATACTTGTATAGAGGAAGGATGGGACTTGGAGGCTTTGCATTGATTATCGGGCACTAAAAAAATCACTATCAAGAACATGTATCCAATCCCAGAGATTGATGACTTGTTGGACCAACTCAAGGGGGCCAAGTATTTTAGCAAGATCGATATGAATTCTGGTTATCACCAGGTTCCAGTAGAGCCAACAAATGTATGGAAGACCGCCTTTAAATCTAAGGAAGGCCTTTTTGAATGGTTGGTTATGCCCTTCGGGTTGACGAATTCCCCTGCTACTTTTATGAGTTTAATGGATGAAATCTTGCATCCCTTCACTAGCTCATTTGTGGTGGTTTATCTGGATAACATCCTCATCTTTAGAAAGAGTTGGGAAGAACACTTGCATCACATTTGACAGGTACTTCAAACCCTTCAATAGCACAAGATGTGTGCCAACTTGGAGGAATGCACCTTTGGCATGAGCCAGGTCCAATACTTGGATTACATCATATATGAGCATATCGTGCATGTGGACCTAGCTAAGATCCAAGTCATTTGAGACTGTCCATCCCTGACCACTCTAACGGATCTTTGCAACTTTTTGGGCCTTGAAAATTTCTATCGAAGGTTCGTGTTGGGATTCTCCTATATCACTTGGCCTTTGATTTAGATTACTAAGGGTGGGGCAAAAGAAAAGTTTTCATGGCCTGAATTCCAACAAAATACATTCATTGAGTTGAAGCATTGATAATCACACTTCTAGACCTACAACAGCCATTTGAAATTGAGACAGATGCCTCAGACTATGATATTGGTGCAGTCATCACCCAACATGGGCATCCAATGGCCCATCATAGTGAGACACTTTTCAACATAATTTAGAAGTACCCCACTTATGATAAAGAGATGTATTCCATCATGTAAGCTTGCCGACAATGGAAGCACTACATTCTATGGAAGGAGACGATCATCCACATTGATCACCAACCTCTTCAGTTTATACAGACACAGGGGAAGTTGGAGAATGATTTCCATTAGAAGTGATCTACAAATCTGCAAAAATTCCACCTGAACATTAAATACAAAAAGGGTAGCACCAATCATGTTGTAGATTGTCTCAGCAAGGCCCTAGTTGCATCAATGACTACTGTTCTCAACTCTTGTGGTCACGCGACCTCTAAATGGCTGAAACTATAAAATAATGATCCAGAGTTCACCTCAACATACCATATGCTATTAGCTAGAAAGAAAGTTCCTAATTTCCACCTCCAGGATGCATTATTATGCTACTTGGGCCACCTTTGTGTTCCTTCAAGTGAGTGTTGCAAGCTTATTTGGGATATGCACTACAGTTAGGTACCAGGATACTTTGGTGTGGAGACAATTGTGGTTGTACTACAAAAGTACTTTTATTGGCTGAAACTACAATTGGGTGCTGGGAAATATATCAGATCCTGCATTTCCTGTGCCACTGCCAAGCCAACCATCAAAGTAAGTCTTGTACACTCCTCTACCTATTCCTAGCTAGCCTTGGGAATCCATATCCATGGACTATATGTTTGACCTCTCTTCTACCAAGCTTGGTAATAACTGTGTATTTGTGGTCGTGGAAATATTTTCTAACATGACTATATTGGCGGCCTACAAGAAGAGTATCACAGTAGAGGACACTGCTAAACTCTTCTTTGAATGAGTATGGGTACATTTTGGGATCCCGCAGATTGAGATAGCAGATTCTTGAGCAAATTTTGTTCAAGACTTTGGACATTATTGGACACCAAGCTCACCAAATAAACTACCTTCTATCACCATACTAATGGCCAGATGGAGGCCTTCAATAGGATGATAGTGCACATAGTTGACATGTAAAATTCCAAGAATCATCGAACCTAGGATGAGAGTCTTCCATATGTGCAAAACATTTATAATAGATCTCTCCATAGCTTGATTGGTTGCAATCCCGTTCAAGTGGGTCTACGATTTCAACCATTGTGTTCGATTGATGTTTCCACGCCTCATGCAAATGCACAGGGAGAATCCACACACGTACTGTCTGAGGTTGATAAAGCGATAATATTTATTGAATTCATCCAACACATCCTCCAATAGGTTCATGACACCTTGGAGAAGTCAAATGCCAAGTACATGCAACGACATGATCAACATCAGGTGCCACACAAGTTTTAGGTGGGCGACAAAGTTTGGTTACATTTGTAGAAAGAACGCCTTATTGGAGCCCATGGGAAGCTTATACCACTATGGTATGGTCCTTATACCATTACCAAGGTTGTCGGAGAAAATTAGTTTGAGCTTAACATTCCCCCATTCCTTGGCATGTACCTAGTGTTCAATGAGGATTGGCATCGACCATACTTCCCACCATAGTTGGAAACATCAGACATTGTAGAACAACTCACACCAACAGAGTTAAATCTAGATTGCATGGAACATGCCACAACTGATCAAGCTATGGACACATAGATCATGAACACTCACCAGAAAAATATCCAACTATATTGGGTGTCAAAGTTGGCCAACTCCTGCACCAAGGAATGTGGCTCACCAGGGACCAGGTTCAACAAAAGTTTTGTCACCTCATGGAAGCTCTGCACGCAATGGGGGACATTTCTTAATAAGGGGGGAGGAATGATCCCAGTGGATATTTGTGGCACATACCTATCCCACCTTGATCTCTAGTCAGTTTCTTTTGTTTCCTTGTTTATTTCGACTTTTATTATTTTTAGCAGTTTTTCCGGTCCTAAACTTCTAAAGAAGGTATGCGGAAAAACCTGTAGTACTCACAGATACATTTCCAACAAGGTATCATAATTGTCAAACATAGATAATATGACCAATTTATGACCCCAAGAAGTTGGTTGCTCAACTAACCCCAACGGGGCCCACAAAATCTTAGCGTTACATCTCCTGGGGTTAGGGTTTTGGTTGTTTAAGGTTTTCTCATGTTTTTCAATAATAAATAGGCCCTTGAGCCTAATTGTGACATAGTTAAAGACATGTAGCCAACAAAGGTAGCTGGCACATCTCTTCTCATAGATAAGCTACCATCGCTCGTGCTAGTATTATTTCCATTTTTTTCTAAGCATATTTCAATATTTGATATTAATGAAATGAAGTTTTGTTTTTGCTACATATTTTGTATTTATGGTTATATCTATAATTTGTTGCGTTCCTTTTTCAATATGGATCATTAATACCATTACATGGACCGAGTTCCTACTGATACTACCACTTCTATCCTATTGGGCTTGACCCCTGACCATTCAATCCCTGTAGTAGGAGGGCCCACCATCGGTTCATGCCTATACCATTTGGGTTTTAGTTACATGGCCTAGCCCTTAGGTCTTAGTTTTTCTTCTTTGTTATTGATTTTACATTATGGTTTTAAAAGCAATGGACCTTACCATTGAGGCCCAACCTCCATGTAGCATGGTGAGATCGTTTCAACGCCCAACGACCCACAATCTACATGACAATAAACATATGAATGCATATTTATGTTTTAAAGGAAAATGACACCCATGTATACATTACGACACCTATGTATAATCAGAAACTCTCAGTGTAAACTTACCGTACCATGAATTGTTATAGATTCTTCACGAGTTGAGAATTTCACCCTTAACACCAAGATCTAGTTACATTCATAGTAGAGGTTGAGACATGCGGGCTTTAAGCTTGAGAATTTAAACATTATTTTGATTGTGTCTACGTATGTGTCGATATGTTTATATACGTTCAACATCTATATATTTGTGTGTGTGTGTGTTTTATATAAGATATGAGGTATGGTCTCTTTTGTGTGATAGTCGAACCCTTTCAACATAGATCTATGAGTCGATTTTTCATTAAAATGTATCATGGAATACAAAGGAAAAATTTGGGCATTAAACCCATGATTTCAACATTTACCAATATTATATTATATATATATATATATATATATATATATATTTTATATATATATATATATATTATATATATATATATTATATATATATATTATATCTATATATATATATATATATATATATATATATATATATATAGATATATATATAGATATAGATATATAGATTATTTTGTGTACATATCTTTCCTCACGAATTAAAATGTATTCCCTTTCAGCATTACAATGAATGATGCAAACTTTCATGCATTAATACACTACCTTTATTTATTTTTTTGTTTTGGTGAATTTTATACAACACATCGTGCCTATTTACATTACTGAATATACCAGTGTGATGAGAACATCCCAGGTCTCTTGCACAACCAATGAAATTTGTATTCACCATGATTTCAGCTCGAAGTTAAACTCAACAGTTAATGAATGAACATAAATTATTCTCCAACGCACAGTAATTAACCACAACAATAGTATAATGATATTAAAATTGGTAATTTAGCACATATGTATATATACATTTGTAATTCATGCATGCATAATATTAATGCATAGATCCCAACATCCAAAACCAATCATCCAACCCCAATACTTCTAAGCTCAGGAGAACCAACCATTCTTCTTGTCAAGAACAATTAGAGTAAACATCTATAATTAAATTCCTTGACAGAACAACATCAATGCAAAATCATGGCCATGAGGAAACAACAAACAACATTTCACTCTCATCAGTCACACGTTAAACATGAATCACTCATGCAATGAACACAACATTAACTTAACATTCCAACATGAATTTAATTGTGAGGAATACATGTGGAGTGCTTATCTTGAAACGAATTTGGGGAAACTAAGTTAGGGACTCCAACTCCATCCAACCATAGACATGTTGTAGTTAGATCTCTCTTGCAGTTGTCACTCCTGATCGTGATTCTAGAGACTAAGATGGCTTGTTAAAGGGATAAAATACCAACTACTAGATGAAACAAGGACTCTATAGATCCTCCCACCTTCACTCACCAACCAAATATCAGTAAACCATATGCATAAGGAATCCAAAGGCTTCACCTCCACCTTGAAACATGTAACATAGTGGTTCCACCCACAAAAGGGAATCCAAAACCCACCACTAGAATGGGTAAAATGAGCAAATGAGACTTAATAACTTTCCTTTGCTTGAGATCTAGGGATTGCGTCTCCACCCCAAATGGTCAAAGGACTCTAGAGAAGCCCACCCCCACCCTTGAGCCCCAGGGCATCTAGAAAGTTATCCCCACCCAGAGGAAGTCATTCTCATGCTCCAAATGCTCTAGAAAGATATTAGCAACTTCTATGAGAGTTGTGACACACCCAACGCCTCTCTACATTGTTGGAGATTTATGAAAATGGTTCCAAACCAAACTATGCACAAACTCCTCCATTATTCTCTTTTGTGTTGTTTCCTTCACTACTAAAAAAAGGTGTTGTTTCCTACCACATTGGCTCATGAGAGTGATGTTTTGTCTCTTTTCCCAGTTGTGCCATTCTCTTTTATTCTCATCATGCTCTTGTTGTTGGATTTCTCTTCTCTGTAATGCCAAAAATATCTGATCATGGGAGAATGTTGTGCAATTTCTCTTGTTGTTTTTTGTCTACATGCTTGTTGTTATTTGTATGTGTGTGTGTTCTTGTTGTTCTTTGTGTGCTTGTGCATTTTACCTTTTTTTTCCAAATCGACCTCATTTCCTTACAGTAATTGACCTCCATTAATTTTTCTTGACTTTCCGAGCTGCCTACTCTATCTGAACTCCATTAATTTTGTCATTGTTTGTCTTATTCATTCTTCTAAGAAAGTATGGCTTGTGTCGTTATATTTTAGTTCCATGAATTATGAATACTAGTCTATTAAAATCTCATCAAATAGCCTTCAATGGATGTCACACAATTCATGCTCTTCTATAGCCAGTAAATTGAACATCCCTAGCAACATCCATCCTCAATCCCTAGAATTTGTGTCCCTACTCAACCCAATTTTCTTATAAATTTAAAATATAAAATACATAAAATATTTACATAGAATTCATATGAAAAATATAACTGAGGTTGTCATAGGTACACTCTCTTTTTTGAAAATATTCACCTAAATCGAATTACATGTATATCTTTGATAATACGAAACTTGAGGTGATGGCATGGTGGTGGAAGAAAATATTGAGGCTCTAATACCCTATAAAAGGACATTTATTTTAATGGTGCTTATTGCAAAATAAGGTTACCACTGGGGATAATTTAAAAGAAGAAGCTATCTGGCTAGCTCCAGCTGGTGTGTTGCATGTAAAACAAATTGAGGAAATGATGGACTGCCTATTTCTTTTCTACCCCTTCTTGGTTGGAGTATGGAACACCATAAAAAATAGTTTGGGTTTTGTTACAAATTGGTAGTGGGATTCTGTAAATGATTCTTGGAAGATGTGGTGGGACCGGGCTTCCCAAAAAATTTTGTAGAAGGATTCTACCCCTATAAACTGGGGCATATGGCTCTCCTGAAACAATGGAAGATTTCAGGACAAGTTTTTTTTCCTGACATGGTGCTAGTTTTGGTTCTAGATATCTTATTTCTCCTCCCTGATTCTATTTTGGTGTGTAACTCTCGAAATATAATTTCCAAAGAGATTGATCATTCCATCCCTTCAACCTATTTTTATGGGACATCTTGATCAGGCAATGAGCGTGTGGGGGGGGGGGGGGCAGCATTGTTCTTTATCTACGAGAAAATCACTTCTATGATCTTCAAAGTGGATTGGGCAGAGGATCTAACAATTATGCATAAATGCTTAGTATTAATATCCTTCTCTTATTTTCTATTGATAAATAATGTCGACCTATTTAACCTTCGGTGATTTTATGATCGTCATAAACTAGTTCAATAATATACAAAGATGTCACATGCACACATTATCTCATATTTTAGATGAAAATTTTCAACTTAAACAAGCTTTTGATAAGATTTCATGTCATCATATCTACATGGAAAGAAACTATGTAGTGGATTCCTTATCTTAAGAAAGTGTTCTACACACTTTGGGCACTTGGAATATCACTAAGAAAATAGGTGAAACTGCCTTGGAATTCTATCATAGGCCCTTCATAGAGGGTTTGCAATGAGAGCAACAAGTGGACTAAATATTTTGATTATTTATATTTCCGATTTTCCCAGATAATTGGGAGACTTACTGTATATAATGATCTTGTTTTTTGAGATGATTTCGATGACATGATGGGGCTTGTTAATCAAGGTTATTTTTTTTGTTTTTCTTCCTAAAGGGACAAAAACTAGGTATTTGAATGCACATGGGTGCATATAGGTATGGTTTTTTATTTTTTCTGTGGCTATCAATCGACATTTTGAATGCACATAGATGCATATTCTAAATGTAATTTTCCTTTATGATTAATGAAAATTAAGTTTTTTTCTTCGGAAAAAAATAAAATAAAATTGATATATGGCATTTAAAATATATTAAAAACAAAAGAAAAAATTAATTTGAATTTTCAAGACTTTGAATCCATTTGAATGCAAATAATGTGCATCATAAATAAAATAATTCAATGTCGATGTTAAGTACGATATTTAAATACCAACTACGTATATATTATATAAAACAATTGAAAATAAAATATTTCAATGTCTATGTTCCATAAAATATCTCAATGCCAACTAGGTATATAATATACTAGCTTGGATTCATGTTAGCTTTGGGTGCTTGAGATAAGAGGTGCACATAGTTTTTCAAGTTTTACACTATAGAAAAGATATATACCTCAAGAGATTTCATCCATTTGAATTTGAACTCTCTTGGAGTCATGATGGAGAGTAATGAAGGTGGGGAAATCCTAGGAAAAATACTGACTATTTGCCCTGGCAGCTTAAGCTTGGCAGATCGTTAGAGAAATTTTGAGGTAAAAAATAGGTCTCAAAACAAAAATGTACAAAAATAATCAACTTTATAAGAACCGTTATGATTCAATATGATGATTTCAACCATGGGGATGGTTCCACATTTTTGGAGTGAAAAGGGAAAAAGATAAAAAAATTAAAAAAATTGTTTTTTCAACTCATATTTTCAACTTTGCTCCCTATGTTTTTACTCAAATTTCGAGTTGGAGTACTCACTGGAACCCATGTTGCATACTTTCGATGGATGCCACTACACGAAAAATGTGAAATACATGAAAAAAATGTGATTGCAAACACATTTTTCATGTAGTAGGGTCCATCGAAAGTATGCAACATGGGTACTCCTCGGATGAAAAAATAAATTTTGTATCCAACAAGTGTTCCCGCTCGAAATTTGATTAAAATCACAGGGATATAAGTTTAAAATATGAGTTAAAAGATTATTCTTTTTCCTTTTCCCTCCAAAACTTGATTAGGTAATCTAATCTTATTTTTTTATTTCCACTATTATTTTATAATATGCCTTAGGAGGCCCATTTTAGACCTCAAAATTTCTCTAATGTCTAGTGCCTCTATTCGTCGCTAGTAGTTTTCAAAGGTGGTTGTGGCATCATCTCTATTGTTTACTTGGTTTTTTATGGCATGCTTGCATTCTATCATTTCCTTGAGGAAAACGATTTCTACTAGGTGGGTTTATACTATTTTTTACAGACTCCACAAAGTGGTATTTTCTTGGGAGTGTTGGTTATTGCTCGGTAGCAGATCACTTTTACTTGGTCCTTTTTTTTCTAAAGGGTGTTTCTCACTGCCCTTGTGTTCACAAGGGTTATTGAGGGGATTTTTATTGAGCTAGAGACTTACCTGAGGATATCATGGTTGATGCTTAACAAGTGGAATATGACTTGGTTACTCTATATAGAGGTTTTGTTTTCTCGAGTCTTGGGGGTTTTACTCCTCGTGGTGAAAACAGTCGAAGACAACTACGTGCATGGTATTGAGAAGGGGTTTCCAGTTCATTGTGGGATTTACTAGATAGAATACCACTTTCCTATTGGGGGTCCCTTATCTTCACCAATTTTCTTACTGATCTGAATTGGATCCATAAAGAATGATTAATAGAGTCATGGTTGTACTAGGTCAGGACAGACTTCAAAGGATTTAAAATAGCGATCAAGAACACCTCTAAACCAGTGGCAATGGTAGCCAGCGTGGAACGACGAGGACCTCTACCAAAGCATGCTGACCGAGGCCCATGGAGACTGCACGGGAGGCAAAATTAGCCCCTGGGAGGCCCATATCGAGAAACAGAGGCAGTTTTGGATGCCGGATTAGCGCTAATCACGCATCGCTGGGCGAAAAACCTCAAATTGGAGAAGTCTCGAGTGCTCGATCGCATGAGAGCCAGGAAAACCATGGGATAAAATGCTAGGAGCTAACAGCGGGACCTGCTCCAAAACCAATGGTATTGATCGAGGGCGTCCATGGGCGGTAAGCAGTTTTGAAGGAAAAGGAGCGATCCCACTCAACGCTTGATGTGTGGCAAGTGGAGGAGATAGGAAACTGCCACTCATTGCATGCTAATTATTGAGCTAGTCAACTGCACAGGATGAGTGAATGGCATCATATCTGGGGGCTCCAGATCTAACGACTGAGATCGCACCTGATGGAGAAGATGGAATTGATGAGGGAATAAGTCATGATTTAGAAGAATTTGAAGTCTGAATTGACCGCCACAGTGGCAAATGACTCATTCCATAACATAACTAAAGAAAGGAATCAACGAGGCAAGCTGGCGCAATTCATAGGAGGACAAGTGGCCATCCCTTTGAGTCTAATGATGACGCAGAGAACAGGGAACTCCAAGCACAGCTGCAAGCAAGCGAATCGACGGAGGCGGAAGAGGAAACGAACCTTCATGAGCTCAAATTATTTAAAGCCATAAACAAAGAATAGAAAACACACACCCAGAGAGGAAGACAGAAACCATAAAAGAGAAGAACCAGTGAAGCAAAAAGCAGAGCGAAGGCAGAGGGCCGAGCTGACCAAGGGTAGCGTCGAGCACTAGAGAGCTTGAGAGATTCAAGCCATCCCTGAGAGGATCTGTCAGACAAGAGAGGTCAAAGGGCTGGCAAGGAAAAGAGTCTGTGTACTCTAGTGGCTTGGGGAATCCAAGAACCACCCTGCCAAGCCAACCTATTTCAGGAGGCTCATATTGAGCTCCTTCATTGTAATTTTCTGCTTCAAGACACAATAAAAGAAGGCCACCACTGAGGGCTGGACCAGAGATGTACCCCTGGAGGATAGGGTGAACTCCTTATTAAATTCTTGTGTTCTCATATTTTCTTATTGTGTTTCTCTACTGTTTTCCATTTCATGTGTCTGTGTATTTGCAATCTGATCGATCCGCTGCTTAAATAACATAAACACCCACACCAACACATGAGTTTGTAATACCTTCATTTAATAAATCTTTAACTGAGGTCACTCATAGGGTGATTATTAGATCAAGTGGTATCGGAGCTCTAGGTTGTAAGGTTAGACAAGCTTGTGTTGGTTTAGCTGTTGAATGCTCACTAGATCAAAGCTCAAATTAGGAGAAGGAGAGTTGGTCAAAACTAATCCTGAAATTGGGAGAGTCTATCCTTGGAAGACAATGTCAAAGGAAGGTTCTATGGGGTCAGACCCTTAATTCATAGAGAGTTTCCTAGCTATGAAGTCTATGGTAGAAGAAATATATAGGGACTTTAGAAAGCATAAGGATGAAGATTCATCAAGTTCTAAACAAGACAAAGAAGAAGATGAGTCTCATTCCCATGACCACTCAAAAGGAAAAGGAAAAGAGGAAAGCTTTCTCACACCTCCTAATACCCCTGTGCATAATAAGAAAGCATATTGGATTAAGCCAGATGTTAAATTTGATTTTCCTATATATGATGTAGAGCTAAATGCTGAAAAATTGGACAATTGGAATAGACAAATTGATGTGTATTACGGAGTGAAAAACATCAACTCAGACAAGAGAAAAATTCAGCTAGCAAGCCTACACCTAGGAGGCACTGCCTTGGTTTAGTGGGAAGGCAGAACCCAAGCTGACATGAAAAGACATGGGAAGGCTATTTCTGTCTGGAGTGACTTTGTTTCTGCAATCAAGAAGCAGTTCCATCCATTGGCCTACATGCAACAAGCCATGATGAGTTGGCAAACTCTTCGGCAATTGAAAGGGAAAAGTGTGCAAGGGTACACTCAAGAATTTAGAAATAGATCATTTATTCTAGGGATCTCATTAGACTCACCAGAGACACTTTTGAAGTACATTGGTGGTCTACACAACTACATGAGGCATACCATCCTCATGTTTAATCCCACTAGTATAGATGAGGTATATGTACAAGCTACTCATCTAGAAGCTAGAGGAAAGAATGGAAATCTAGAAGTTGGGGGACCATCCCAACCCACTGCAAGCAAGAGAAAGGAGACAAAAAAGAAAAAGTGGAATGCAAGGAAGGCTAACACTGCACAGAAAAGCAAAGCTTCATGCACTCACTATAAAAAGGAGGGGCATGATGATGAGCACTGTTGGATTCTACATCCAGAGCTAAGACCTAAGAAGTCCGAGGGAAAGAAGAAGAAGACTACTACAACTATTCAAAAAGACTTGGGGTCAGACTCGGGAGATGAAAAAATCATTGTAGCCATAGGTATAAAAGGTAAGAATTCTGAAGCATCTACTAGTAATTTTGCTTAAACTGTTATTGATGAAGAACATGACAGAGAAAGACATGAGCTTTTCCATATTCAAGTTATTTCCAAACATCAAAAGATTGATACTTTGTTTGCTAGTGGCTCACAAGTAAATTTGATATCTGAAGCAATTGTAAAGAAATTGGGATTAGCAACTACACCTCACAAGAAACCATACCCATTAGGATTGTTGTGGAGGTAAATCCCCTCTGCGGACATAGGCGATCCCACTAGCCCGACAGGGGTCTAGCAACAATCATACACGTTGCATGCAAGTTCCTAATTGCATAATTCAAAGGTTGATCAGAAAGACCTACCTGGAATCCAACGCTATTCGTCGTGGAAGGAATGTCGTTCCTGTCCTTTAGCTTTGGCCGGTCACTATCCTTATATTCCACGCATGGACACCTGCACAAACAAAGAACAATCCAACACAAGCGTAAAATCTAATATCATGCAATTATATATCAGTCAAGCAGGATATAACTCAAATATCATCAGAAGAATATGTGAGTGGAACCATAATGACAGTCGTTCATTATTCAATAAAAGAAGAGAAGAATTACAACCAAATTGGCTTCACGTTAAAATCTCCTCCAACTGGGTCAGCAGCTAAACATGCCTTGCAAAGTCACTTCCTCTCTCAACATTCCAGCAGCATAACTTCTCTCTCAGCTCTTACTATCAATCCAGCATAATCTCAGCTCACCTTAGCTCTTGCAAAACTTCAAAACTAGCTGGTTCAATGCAGGGTGACAGTTATTTATAGATGGAGGAGGAGGAAGAATTCATTGTATCCGGACACTTGCTGAAGATTTTGCATTGTCCCAGAATAGCCTTTGGACTGAGTTGTCATGGATGAAAAAGACGACCCTCGATCACTTCCATGAGATTTTTCCCCAGAGAACTGCATGAGTAATGGAGGAAAAAACACTTTAGTGCGCGCTGGCCAAAAATCATGACCAATTTTGGGTGGCGCGGGCTTTGTTCTGTGACAGCGCGTCTATGGGTGCGCCCTCTTTGGAGGAACTGAGCCATTGGCGCGGGTTAGACACTGTGGACCCGCGCTAATGGAAAAAGGGCATTTTTTAGGGCTAATCTTCAAAAGGTGTCTTCAGGGATTTTTAAGTTCATACTTAGGAGAATCCAATGCAAGTGTTTTTAAGTTGTGTCACTGGTCACAGGTCCATAAATGTGTCCTCCAGTGTGCGAAAGCAGGGGTAACAAGGACGGTGACCAACGGTGACAAATTACTGCGTAACAATGGGGTTAGTATAGGAAGCTATAAGGATAGACCTTGACAGCCAAAGTGCAATTTTCTTGGCAAAGAACCCTGCATATCATTCAAATACAAAGCACATTGATGTTCAGTATCACTTTGTGAGGGATATGATAGAATACAAAAAGGTGTTGCTAGTAAAGGTGGACACTTTGAATAATACTGCATATGCATTGACAAAATCTATGAGCTCTGAGAAGTTCTCTTGGTGTAGAGAGACAATGGGCATTTCAGGGCTGGGAAAATGACTAAGCTCTCTTATGGCCCCCCGTGGAAAGAAAACAACAAGTGGGAGAATGTTGGGTTGTGTTATATTCTTTCCACGTAGTTAACAGGGAGTTTGAAGGGCACCCATAACCCCACTTTATGGGGTCTGGGGCAGTACCTCGGAAAATTTTGGTTTTGGACCCTATGTTAGGTTGGGTGGACCCACCTATGGTTTTGTGCATGATTTTCACACATGTTTTTTGGCCGCGATGGTTTTATTTTGGTCCATGGTTGGATGGCGATGGTTTCAGTCCATGGTATTGGGATGCGATGGTTTTTGGTCCATGGTATTGGATGCTTCGACATGTATAAATATGTATTGTAACATTGAAAGGAATATAATGAAAAATCAAGCTAGTAGTCCCAGTTTTGGGATCCAGTGGGAAAATCTTTGTGTATATGTGTTTTATGTGTTATGCTCTCACATTGTTTATTTTTCTGTGTTTTAGAATTCGTATGTAGGTAATTTTTGTATGAGGTTAAAACCTACACACGAGGATGAAATTAAGGATGGATTTAGTGTTGTCCAACAAGCTTTCTATATCATTTATGATGATTAGTGTGGGATTCCATTTCTAAATAATAATCTTCGATCCAAGATGATGTTTCACCTTTTTCCCCTCTCCCTCATTTTCTTGACATCTTCCGTGATTCTATCATACCCACTATATTTTTATACGAGTCACTTTATGAAGATGTTAATTCTAATCACACCCAGGAGTCGTGGAATGTCAGTTTTACATCTGAACTTAGAGAGGGAAATTATTCTCTTCCTAATCTTTCCCATCCATCATTTGATCATTGTGAAGAAATAAAGAGTGGAATTTTTTGCTTTCAGTATGCCCCTCCCTATGATTCATAAGATCATGAGGATCCTTTTCTTCTTGACGATGGATGTTTTGATCATAGCTGTCGTGATCTATTCATTGACTCATCTAGTCATGCATTTGTATTTTCTACTGTCTATTTTTCTAAGCCACTAGTTTTTGATGATCTACCTTCTAATGTCTTGGAACTACTGCAAGTTGTCGAGGCACTTCATCCAACGTAGAAGGTTATGTCAGTTTCTCGTTGTCTTGATGCTAGTCCCAATCATGATCAGGATAGTACTTCATCTCATAGGAATGCTCATCAATTTATTGTGCCGAAGGGAGTGGACACATATTCATATTTTGAGGAGAATAGTTGCTTGGGAAGTAAATTGAACTTAGGTTATGTATTTAATTTCCACCTATCTCCCTGATGGAAGTGTGGACAAGATGCACATGAATTAAAGTTAATGTATGGGATCTTTGGCACAAGATGACCCATCATTGTTGTTATAGGCCATTTTGTTGCATCTGGACAATAGGCCTACAAATTGGATCAATCATCATCCATGAACATGTTGTTATCATCCCTACACAAAGCTCTAAGCATGACCTTTCCAAATAATTGAGTTTCTGGGTATAACTACTTCAAACCAATGCTTTAAAACCCCCATGCACCCTACCCATTTAGAGACTTGTGTTCAACAAAAGGTTGCTCCTTTCTACACCAATGTTGATCAACAACAACTTGCTCCTTTCTAGGGGTGCATTGATTCTAGAAATTCATGAGAATTAAAAAGAATCTCGAAAATTCCTCTTCCAAAAGCTTCTAGGGATTGTCTTAACCATTTGCCTTGGATAAGAAGCTAAAATACAATCTGATCCTACCTTGGAGATTTCATTTATTATCCCTTAAGCTCATCCTTCCATCTAAAGTGGATCTCAAGCCTAGATTGGTAAATGGATAAACTACGATCCCTCTACTATAAATTTACTTCCATCTACAACATCAATGTTTTGCTTTTGGAGACTAATCATGCCCTCATGTTGTTGCATTGAATCTAAGAGAGTCATCATCTTCATGCAATAGGGTGACATTGAGGTGTGCTTTGTGAAAAGGAAGGACAATTAAAATTGGGTAGATCTCTATAAGATCAACTGCTATTTTTAGTTGTAAAATTTTTCCTATTTATATTAATAAAAAGAGTATATATTTTTCCTATATGTGTTATGTTACATTTACATCATATTTCAATGCCTTGCTGATTCATTGAATAGAGTAATTGAATTATGCTACATAGATGTTGTGGATATTTGGCTTATTGTGATTGTATGTGCAGGTTCTAATTATCGCATTCAAAGCTACGATTGGAGCTTACAAGATGGGAAGAAAGTAAATCTTGCGAAGGATTCCAAGTAAGCCTCTTTCCCATTCTTCAATTTCTTTAAGGGAAAATCTATATTCTTTGTTTTTTGTTGTTTGAGACTAGTCCACTAGGTCTAGGGAAGATAATTTTGTCCACAATCATTAATTATGCATAAAAAATTCGCAACTCCACTAGGGATCATTTCTTTCCCTTGGTGGTTTCCTTGAACTTAGCCCTTGTTTCACATCTTGAACAAAACTCCATTACCTCCCTCAGCTTTGGATTGACCTCAGGAAGAGCTTTCTCTGAGCTTGGATTGATTTTTTGTATCTTAATTTGGTCAAATCTACATCAACACTCCCCTTGGTCTAGAGATAGAGTGCTGCAACGCACGCTAGCCTTCCCTACACTTGTGTTGTAGAGCACTGGTGCCCTTTCTACACGTGCATTAGCCCCTGTAAGATGCATAAAATTGCATTTTTTGCCTTGCTCTCTAATTTTCTTGGTTCCGGCTAGTTTTCCTTATGCCCCTGAGTGTCTTGGTCTCTAAAAACCCTTCACTTGGTTTGCCTTCAATTTTTATAGCCTTTGATAAGAATTTGTTTGGATTTTTCTTTGTTCTTGTAAGTTAGGTCATTAGAAAATTGTTGCTTGACCATTGATTGTTTGAAAGAATTTCTCTTCCAGTCATCATTCTATATAGTTTATTTTATCAGTGATTTAGCAAGCATCTTAGTTTTCATCCCATTTGAAAATTTAGTGGATTGAAAAGAAAATCTCATGCATTTTGCATTGCATTTAGGGTTTTGTGTCTGAAATTAGAAATTGGAACAATTGCATTAGGGGAATTTACTTTAAAAAGTTTGTTTATTGCGTCTTGTACATTGCATCACTTTTTTTTCTCTTCCCTCTTGTACATAGATTTTCATTGAAAAGAAGATTTCATTATGTCATGCTAGATTCGATATTTAGGATATTTAGGTGAAATTTGTGGTGAGCCTTGAAAATTGAAACATATTTCAAGATAAAATTTAAAATTGATTGAATCAATCTTAAGGATCATTTGAAACATTAACACAAACAACTAGAGCTCTAGGCTAGAGATGTGTTTCGAAATCTATAAACATAGGAGTTTTCATTTTTTTCTAGTGTTGCATTCCAGGGGTGATATCTTGTTCCACGTACGTAAGTGTATCAGACCGTTCTCCACGTAACTTCTGGTATATTAGATGACACTCCAAGCATGAAAAGTATATGGGAATGCTATCATCATACAATTACACATTAGATACCAATAACACAGACTGCGCTTCCACGTACCACCAAGTATATTTTGGGTCCACCACTGGTTTCTATCTTCGCCTTAGGTAACCAAGTCGGACACCTTCTATACTGTGATACATTGAGCACAACATTTTGGGAGATTTCCCACCCACAGATAAATCCTTGGTTCTCCAAGGTGGTATATTACAGTTCAAAGTTGCTTGGTAAACCTTTATGCTTAAACTACCCTATTTGATTTATTTTTATTATTAGATTTTAAAATTTACTAAACTAACATGGAAAGAAAGCACCCTACACTCTGTCATTCGCGTAGATGAAAAATAAGCCTCCTCTTCCACCTGAGGAAACTTTTGGCCATCGTTAAAAGAACAAAAAGATGCAGACTACCAAATCTAGTACTTCGGGAACTACTATTTCTAGTCCTTCAAGTGAAATAGATCCACTAGAGTCATCCTTTATTATGAGTATTGAACGTTTGATTACTTCTTCATTTGCTGGTGAGTCTGATACAATTGAAATGTAACAACTTGAAATTTCATTACCTGAGGTTATTGAACCTAATTATACTGAATCAAAGACAACACAATGCAAGTTTATACAACCTGAGGTGCCTCAGTTATCTACACCTATTAATTCAGGACCTTCCTCTTCCCTTCCTCTGTCTCCAACCCAACCATAACCTATATATCTTGGACCTAATGATGAACCCCTTCCACCTAGTCTTGTGAGTATCGAAGAGATTCTTCAGAAAGATCCTCGATCTTCCTCTCTTATCCATTTGGGAGGGACTCATTTTTATTAGACCCATCATTTTTGTTCTCCTCACAATCCATCATAAACTCCTTTGTTTGATTCATTTCCTTTAAAATCACCCTTTAGTTTCCCTTGGAAACCATTTGTGACAACTAACCGTGATTGAATCTGCTATGTTTTATTAGCCTATATATACTACTATGACTAAGACATCCCATGTTGCAACTTCATCCATGTTTATAACATTTCTAGAAACCGATTCAACAACAGATTGGTCCTAATGTTTGTTGGTACGTACACATACAACATCACAATTTGCCTTCTATTGGGAACCCTCTTCTTGGGGGAAAACTTGTTGCGGGAATATTTTCATCTCCTCAAGTTTGTACTTGTTATATACATATTTGGACACTTCAACCCCAATATTATATGTTGGTAAACTAGGGCTCTTCAACCCCTAAAATTTCTGTTTCATACCCTAAAAGATCATGGTCATCTGATTACATCATTCCCCAAAAGTTCCACTTGAAAAACCATCCAGAATTGGCCTAATCTGGACCATACTGACTGCTCCACTATCAGGGTGTGATGGATAATGACTTCTACACTCGCAAGGTGTGATGCATACTAATTAGGCCTTCTATGGGGTGTGATGGGTGAGGGTGGACAAATGTCTGAGAAAGTTTGCTAAGTGGACACTCATGGAATCTTCTAGAAACTTCTCTTATGACACTTGCCTCTCTGAATTCACCCAAGGATGAGTAAGAGATTCAAGAAATCTCCAAACGTAACCAATTGTAAAAAGTGGAATGACACTAATCAAAACCCCAGAAATGACTCACACCCTTGCACACATCTATAAATGGATCCCTCATCTAAGAGATCCAGAGGCTGGAATATTGTGAATGGCAAGGAAGTGCTGATAGCTTGTATTTGAGATAAGAGCATTGTATTGTTGGTGTGAGCTTGCTATTTCATGAGGTAAAGAGGGATTGATGCTGGGAGGATGATGCTGGATTAGACAACTGGGCTATAATTCTCCCTTCTATTTAATAAAGTTCTTCAAGATTCTTCCATATAATTATGCACTTGTGAATGTTATTATTTGTGAATGCCAATGTATGTTCATTATATATCTGATTATGTAGTGTTTACGTTAAAATAGATCAAGATGCTTTGATGGTTCTTTGCTATTGTGTTTCTACAGGTACTCTTCATGCGGGATAAGTACAAAGAGGAGGTGCGAGCTCAGTCAAGGGGGCGAACGATCGAGTAAAGGATTAAGCAAAAGTTCCAAGTTGGTCCTCTCATCCTTCTCTTATCTATTGTGCATAGAAGAAATCATTGAATTACTTTGAACTGTTGGGTAGCTACCAAACCTAGAGGGTTAGTCGATCGAAAAAGACACTAGTTTTCCCAGAAACAAAATGGAGACTTCGCTGGGGATCGAATAGATGTTTGTTTATTGTTGTTGTTTATTTTATAAAATATAGACAGAGCCTAAATTCAACCAGGTAGCCTTTGAACTGCTCTTGCTCTGCAATTGCATAGTAGATAAACGCCGCTTCAGTCAATATTTAGTTTAGTTTATGAATTAAACATTTGACTTACAAGCATTCTTGATGCCCTTTTGGTAGCCCAGTAACCTCTCAAGTCATTCCTCTGTACTTTGCTCATTATTGTCCATCATAGTTCAACTTAACTCACTAAAATCAGCTGCAAATTTGAGCCAAAACCCACTTCAGTTGCACTCCCTGGCCCATCGCACTGTCTGTCACTGTAAACCAGTATGCATCGCACTTCCTAAGTGTAGCAGGTGCGATGCATCCCTGTTTCTGTGAAGCCCAGGTGTGATGAATGACTGAACCTATTTCCATTCTTGAAATTAAGGGTTTTTGTCCTTGTTTTCAGTTCTGTTTAGTTGATTCGTTGCTTATGAACAATAGCTCATTACTGAAGCCTGCTTGCATCACATAGATCAGCCTCCATTGATTAGGATTAGTAAATTTTTTTTATGTATTTTCCATCATTTACAATACTTTTTTGAAAAGTTTCTTAAATTGAACTGTTGCTTTGGTACAAAAAGTGTCATAACTGTCGTTTTGTGTCAAGAGAAGTGTTGTGGATTCTTCCTTCCCTGGATAGTCGATTGAAGATTTTGTCATGTATTTGATTTGATTTGTTGATATTCGAAGTGTCGAAAAAATTTTCTATTCAAAATTGGAAAGTTTCATTTAGTCTTCCTTGCTATTTTGAAAAAGAAATTGTCGAAAATGTCATTTTGAAAGAAATATTTCAGATCTTTTCTACATTTGTTTTTATTTTACGACATTTTTCACATTAAGGGGAATGAAAAACAAATACATGCATTTGCATTTGCATTTAGTTTGTGTGTGAAAAATGATTTAGGAAAGTGCATTAGTCTGTGCTCTTTGCTCTTTGTTAGAAAGAATAGTAATCTTCTTTCCTTAGTAGCTAGGATTTTCATTAGTCAAAATAAACAATATTGTTTATCATTGTAGATTGAATTTTAGGAATTTTAAATCAAAATCATGAGGTGAACCATTAAAAGGAAAACTTTAAACAAGATCAACTCTAAAATAAATCTCAATGAACCTAAGAATGCTTTGGAACCTACGCAACACATCTAGAGGTCTAGGCTAGAGATGTGTTCTGGCATTGTAAAAACTAGTAACTATCGTTTTCATCGAAGGTTGGGTGATTCCTCCTCCTTGATATGACAAGTGCTAGCACAGACTTGTGCTCCCTGTACTGTCGCGTATATATTGGGAGACCACAATAGGCTTATATCCTTTATCCATAGGAAGCCGTGTCTGTCACCCTATCGATCGCAATGCATTGAACACAACATTCGGGAAGATTGACTATCGTACATAAGTCCTTGGTAGTTTCTCTTTAATTTATCACCAAGGTGTATATTGCAGTTTTGCGATTGGTTTGGTAATCCCTCTGTCTAGCTTTTCTAGAGTAGTGACTATCGTTCCTTTTCGATTCTCTAAAAGAAAAGGTCCATCTGAGCACTTGTCACTTCAGGCTCATTAAAAATCGAAGGAGACTAGAGTCATCTTTAGCTTTTTCTCAACTCTTAAAAATTGAAAAAGCAAATTTGTGTCAAAGTGTCAATAAAATTAATTTAATTTGGAATAACATCCATGTTCCTTAGTTGATCTTAGGTTGAGATACATGGAGACAAATCTAGGATCCACCAATCAAGGAATCCCTTTTGAGGGGAATCCTAGCCCTTTCTCTTCTTGGGGAAATATTGGTGCTCCATATATGGCCACATTTTCCCTTCTGGGAATTGTAATTGGCCTACCGGTATGGCTGTTCTCAACCTCTGTGGTTCAAAATCCTTCATTTCCTCCACAACCAAATCAACATCCAGTTGATACTGAAGTTGACCCTTCGCCTTCTTTTTCATTCGCCTTATTTTTCGTTTTTCTCTCCCTCCCCTTCTTCCTCTTCACTTGGTGAAAGTAGTGATGCTAATAACTGGGTGACTGAGAAGAAGAAGAAAGGGAAGGAGAAGAAGAAGAAGCCAATTTAGCAAGGGGGAAACCATGCATCATCTGGAGAAAATCCGAACACTAGGCTTTCCAAAGCAAAATATCCATGCATGATTTGTGTAGGCAACCATTTTTCTTGAGACTGTCCTTGCTTTCCTCGGATGTTGAGAGAATGGTCTCCCCCTTCGCACCATCCCGTGTCATCAACTACTGGAGATCATGTCGATAACACACCTTCAATTAGTGAATAGACGAGAAAGGTTAGGTTTCTGTGTAAGTTATGTGAAGGGAACCATCACCTTCACCTTTGTCCCTTTTTGGATGAAGCCAAAAGAGTATTGGATAACCATCCTACATCACCACAACGACTTCCAACTGGCTACAGGAAACTCTCCCTAAGTCCTTTACTAGTTGAAGAACCAACTAACTTAAATCAACCATTTGTCGAAACCACTATCATTGAAAGTGAATCTTCTGAGTCTATACCTGACAAAAGTCAACAGGTCGAGGTGACAGTTGACCCGATTTTACCTTCATAAGGTCACACCCTTCCAGAAGAGAGTGAGAATGATGCCGTTCAAATTCTTTTTGTTACTTCAGAGTCTGATGAACTTAGGGGCAATCTGCATGTTCCTTCACAACAAGAGGAAAATCCCCCAGTTCTCATAACTCAAGGGGTTAATTATCCCATCTATTCAGTACCCCCTCCAAGTGGTCTAGTCACTTTGATTGGAATCAACTAGCAAGATTTTGCCTTCCTTCTTATGTACCTTTCTGGATCATAGTACAAATTTACAAAATAATCGTGTCTGGCACTATCATAGATGAAGGGGCATCAATGAGTATCCTTTCCTCAACTACTTGGAAAGCACTTGGTTCCCCATCGCTTATGCCTATTACACAAAAGCTGTTAGGCTTTAACAAAGGAACCAGTTGACCGTTAGGTATCCTTCCTAAGTTGCCAATCAATTTGAGAAGGAAAACCGTTCACTTGAACATGATGGTAGTCCCAGGACCATTAGATTACAATCTACTCCTTGGATATGACTATGTTTATAACATGGAGGCTATCGTTTCAACACTCTTATGAGTGATGTGTTTCCCACATGAAGGAAAAATTGTAACTGTTGACCAGTGTTCATTTCCCGGTCCAAGCGTAGCTCCAAGTCGATCATCATCCCTAAATGGTACTTGCACATCAATAGTATCTATCCAACCTTCATTCCATCCACCTGACTGCTAAGAGTAGTCTGGTGAATGTAACGAAGCTTAGGAGGCATGCACCCTTGTCTATTCTGCAGACAAACCCAACTAAAAAGATAGGTTTCCCTGTAGGTTATGTGATTGGTTTGACACACCATTCACCTTTGTCTATTCTATGGACGAAGCCAAGGAAGTTTTTTATCTATTCTGTGGATGAAACCATCCTACCATATGAGTTTCCTTGTTGGTTATGTGATTGATTTGACACACTATTTACCTTTGTCTATTCTGCGGATGAAGCCAAGGAAGTGTTTTGTCTATTATGCGGACAAAACCATCCTACATAATCACAGTAGTTCCCATGTGGTTACATAAGACTCTCCTTTTCATCATGATGGGGGCATGCAAACCTTTTCAATTTCATTTTCTAGCTTTTTAGCTTTTTAGTTTTATCGTTTCTAGCCTTTTTTGTTTTGTCAATTCTATCTTGTGTAAAAAAGAAAACTAAAACCGAGCATATGCTATCCCATGGTTCAATCTCATTAAAAAATGAATCTACCACCAAGCATAGTTCCCCCACAGTTTAAGCTCGTTAGAAAATTAACCCACCTTGGTTAATTAACATTTGTGCTTGCCATGACTATCAACCTTTTGAGCCTTGGTTGTGTACCTCCGATCACCTCCATTCTTTTGGCCAATCATACGCTTCCACTTGGTTGTTTAACCATTTAGGAAAAACTATGATGAGTGGTCTTGTTAGCCAACCTTTTCCTAGAAACAACCATGTTTTGAGAAGTTCCAAGCTAACCTAGAACCAGTTGCTACCTTATACACCACTTGTTCCTAAAAAACGAGTCTCCTTTAAACTCTTTTCAGACTCGTTAAATATGAAAATATTATTGAGAAATTGGAATTTTCAGCTCGTTAAAGTGATTGCAAGTGCCATCCCTCCTGTATATTTTAATATTTTTTGGACCTGAGAGATTATCTCACAAAAAATTTCGAGCGCTTGTCTTTTTCGGCTCGTTAAAGTAATAAGAAAAGTCATCCATTTCATATTATTTTATCCTTTTTTCGGACTTAAGGGATTATTCTACAAAACTTCTGGAGTTTCCTGTTCATCCCTTTTCAAAATCTCTAAACATGAAAAGGATCGATTTATCCTTGTCGTTAAACTCGTTAAAACAATAGCAACAAACTTGTCCATTCTAGACAAGAGTGAGTTTCACTGTCGCTAGACTCGCTAAAACATAGCGACAGGTTTGCATGGAGGGAAAATTATAGAACAAGCATATTTTATCCTCTTCAAGCTTGCCAAAAATAAATAGGTACTGGTCAACAATGACTAGGGAAAAAGGGAAGAAAACTTCAAGAAATTTATGGTAGTAGGTCACTCTTGAACATGACACTTTCACTCCATCACTATTATTGAGTCAGGTTGGGTTATTTTGTTCACCGGTCATCTAACCATTGGTCTTCCACACCATCCATATTTTGGGTTTAACGCTACCAATCCATCTCAGTGTCACCGACATGTTCAAGAGAAGTCATTCAGTTGAGAAACCACAAACCCAGTTAATGCCTCATCCACTGCAATACTTTCAACCTTCATTTTTCATGACCGCCATTCCTGAACCTTGTGTCATCAAATCGTTTTTACCTCCAGAAATCATTTGCTTCATTTTGTGTCGTAGATGTGGGATACATTAAGGCCCTCCTATGACAGGTCACTTCTTGTCGACATAAACACATTATCCAAGAAGTTGACTTAGAAACAACCCTTTCAGTACTTTGAATCTTGCATGCCTCAATGGCACGTTTCTCACTTCTGGCGATAGGTTGACATCAATGGCCTTCGACCGAAAGATTTTGCGTGGTGTTCGACATTAGATCATATATTCCCACCATGTGAATTGTATTGTAGTAACTTGAGGGTCATTATCATTATCGGTGATTCCTCTCGCATCTATTAACAACTCACATTATTGGCTGGTAATTAGGTGATGTTGTTCCATGTTCGACTTCAAAACATCTTTTCACATGGATGAACTTGTACATCAGGTGAAGATTGAATGAGTTTTTAAGACCCTGGATCTAGTTTCATCCATCCGGATTGTGATATGTTCAGGGATATAAAGACATTAAATGTACATAGAAGTTGCACAAATGGTCATCTAGACCAAGAATGATGACTCTACAACTGAAGAATCACCAGTCTACATATGCAGACGTATATCTGTTCTATGTACATGAAATGAATTTATAAAGCTGAGCATGGGAATGCCCACCTCACCTAGATCATGAAAATTATATTATGATGATATATTTTATTGTATCTTATACAGGTCACCTTCCAGTTTGAAACCTCGGATCCTCATGATAAAGCATTTCACCCGACATCAAGATTTACGACTTACTTTAGGGGGTAATTTTTATAGACATATTTGGGAACTTCAACCCCAATCTTATATGTTGATAAACTAGGGCTATTCAACCCCTAAAAGTGTTGTTTCATACTTTAAAAGATCATAGTCATCTGATTACATCATTCCCCTGAAAAACCATCCAGAATTGGCCTAAACTGAACCATATTGACTGCTCCACTGTTAGGGTGTGATGCATATTGGATTCTATACTAGCTAGGTGCAATGTGTACAAATTAGGTCTTCTATGGGGTGCGATACGCGAGGATGGAAAAATGTCTGAGACTGTTTGCTAAGTGGATGCTCATTGAATCATCTAGAAACTTCTCTTATGACACTTGCCTCTCTGAATTCGCCCAGGGATGAGTAAGAGATCTAAGAAATCTCCAAGTATAACCAATTGTAACAAGTGGAATGACACTAATCAAAACCCCAGAGATGACTCACACCCTTGCACACATCTATAAATGGATCCCTCATTTAAGAGATCCAGAGGCTGGAATATTGTGAATTGCAAGGAAGTGTTGATAGTTTGTGTTTGAGATAAGAGCATTGTATTGTTGGTATGATCTTGCTATTTCATGAGGTGAAGAGGGATTGATGCTGGATCAGACAACTGGGTTGTAATTCTCCCTTCTATTTAATAAAGTTCTTCAAGTTTTCTTCCATATAATTGTGCACTTGTGAATGTTATTATTTGTGAATGCCAATGTATGTTCATTATACATTTGATTATGTAGTGTTTATGTTACAATAGATCAAGATGTTTTGATGGTTCTTTGCTACTGTGTTTCTACAGGTACTTTTCAAGCGGGATAAGTATGGAGAGGAGTTGCAAGCTCTGTCAAGGGGGAGAAAGATCGAGTGAAGGATTAAGCAAAAGTTCTAGGCTGGTCCTCTCATCCTTCTCTTATCTATTGTGCATAGAAGAAATCGTTGAATTACTTTGAACTATTGTTTCTAGGGTAGCTATCAAACCTAGAGGGCTAGTCGATTGAAAAGACACTAGTTTTCCTAGAAACAATACTTAGCTTCATTTGAGTTCTGAACATTTAGGAATGGTTACTAATGTTTGGAAACCTACCTTACCCATACAACCTGGTTCGGTTATGGATTCATCTTTAATCTCTCAAACTATTGCATCTACATGTCAAATTCTTTTTCATCAACCTATCCCTTAACTTGTTGAAGCTCAAATTAATGTAATCTGAACTTCACAGGCTACATATTTAAATCCACCTATTCCATTGGTATATGGTGCCTCTCAAGCCATGTATACCCAACCTCATCAAGGTGTCTTACAATCAAAACTTCTTGGTTAGGTCATTCTTCAAATTCAAGTGGGTTAGAATATATATGGTATGGCATAGACAAAAACTAACCAACCTTATGTTGGAATGATGCAAAATACCATAGGGAAACTGTATCAAACATATCAAGGTATACCTCAAATGCCTTATGGTTAGCAAATCCAAATCCAATTGTTTCAACCTTTATAAGGTTATCCTAGAGATGGGTAGGAAGGTTATGTGTATTATGGTTATCAAAATCCTCCTTATCCGGAGCACAGATACATGTTGCTCAAACCATCCCATATTACTGAGGGTATCCTCAACCAAATTCAATAAGTAGCTTCCATTTGTAGCAAATCTTGAATTTCTAGATCTGACTTCACTCATTAATGATCCCATTTCTAATTCTCCTTGGTGGTTGGTTATTCCCAGAAAGTTGACCAATGATATCCCTAAATTCAATGGAAATGTTGGAGAAGACCCATCTACACACGTTATTACTTATCATTTATGTTGCTCTTCAAACTCTCTCAATGATGAATCTATCCATTTGTGTCTTTTCCAACACACACTTACTGGTATGATGAAAAAATGGTTCAATGAACTACCACAAGCTTCATTTGATAATTTCAATGCCTTAGCAACCACATTCCTAACACATTTTCAGTTACCCATTCGACATGAGATAGGAATTGAACTTTTAACCAATTTCAAACAAACTGATTCCACTTACATTTCTGGTCACATCCATAGGTGGTAACGTCATCATTGTTTGGTTAAAACTTTTGTTCATGAACATTTGTTGGTTGAATGGTTTATTAAGTATGTGTTACCATCTATAACAAAAGGTGTCGCTAAAGGTGGAGTTGTGATTGAAGAGCAGGTAATTTATTGTGCCCAGTATTTGGATATTGTTTATACCTAATCCAACATTCGCTATGATAAAATACCAAATGCTCTGTGACCTTCCAGTACTATTATTCAACCTTCCAGTAAAGAATCACATGTCGTCAATGTCATGATAGGTTCTACCAACTAGCAGTGGACAAGCAACCATCTTGTTCAACTCTTGTTGTGGCTTCCCAAAACCCTCCTTCCACTACTCTTGCAACTTTTACTTCCAAGATCAATACTGTTCAATCATCCAAAGGAAAATATCAAAAACAAGAAAGTGAGCAAAAAGGCGAAGGTAAAAAGAAGAAAGATAATCCTATGCAAGATAAACAAATCAATCAGTCTTCTAAAAAAAGTGGAAACCTCGTTATCCATGCTTGATTTGTGTTGGGATAAGGTCACTAGGTTAGTTTTGGGGTTAGTTAAACCAATTTTTGTAAATTTTTTATAAAATATGTAAATTCTTCGAGAAATGTGGATGTGGAGCATGCAGGTAGATAGGAGTCAAAGGGGTCTTAGCCCCTTGTTGGATAAGTAAATAGGTAGGTTTTGAGACTCACCCATGGGCCGCGGGCCAAGGTATTGTATTGAAGAAATATGTATATAGTTGAGTCATAGCGAGTCTAAGAAGTAGCGAAGAGTAAGTAAGTCAAGATAGAGATTGTTTTGGGCAAGTGCTAAGGCAAGAAGGCTTTGCTTCATGTACTTAGGCGAAAGGGGAAGGCTCTTGTAGCTGAGTGCACAAGAGACCTTGGTAAGTTCGCAGCTGAGTGTATGGACCCATGCAGCTGAGTGCATAGGGTAAAGAAGTTTGTAATCTAAACGTTGAAGATGAATAAAGACTAATTTTGAAGAATTATCTGGAAATATGAGCATTGTTGTTGATTTTGTTTATGTTATGATATGTCGCTTTATAATATGTTTTCTATGGAATAATGAATAAATGATGCACAAAACTACTAAATCTATCTTATTTGTGCCTAAGTAGTTATCTAATTTCACGAAGATAAGGGTTATTTCTGTTATGATCTCTAATGAATTGGATATATCTGCTTGAAGACAGATCTAGGTTTATTGATTAATACACGAAATTGGATAATTTTCCTGTTTAGGGTCCGTAAAGATTGATCGTAGACCTTCACAAAGGTCTAGAAGCCATTTTAATCAAGACACTGTATTAGACCATAGAATACTACCGACCTTCGTGAAGGTAGATCTGAACCACAAGAGATAAGACCACTTATCACACTATATCTGGATGCATAAACTTGGTTCTAGCTTCCCCCAATACTACTTCAGGTGAGACTGCAGCCTACACTATGCAGGTTGTTGCAGTAAGGGCTAGCAGTTAGGGTTTTGTTTGCTGGCATGAACAACTTTGAACCGGGGTCAGGCTTGCTTAAGCCAACAAATGGTTTCTTTGTTGGGACCAGGATCTATCTAAGAGATGTGTGATAAATGGTTCCCTATGAAGAAAGATATTGACAAGTGGATTGATTGAAATGTGCACATGTTCACGCCTGAAGAGAATAGGAGCCCTAAATTATCCAAGGAGAAATGGTTGCAAATATTTTTTTACATAGACGAAACCAAGACATTCTTTTGTTTCTTCCCTGAAGAACTACACGAGTTGTTTTCTAAATTAGTTGATAGTCAAGGGACGTGGAGGCTTGGAGTTACTTTAATGTGGACTCCTGAGCTGGTATGACATCTAGAAGCAGCATAAAATAATACCACGTAGGTTGTGGATCATTGGATTGATCATACATTGGGAAGCTTTGTGACTTATTTCATGATCGACAAGAATATTGGTTATAGCAAAGCAGAACGAAGGCTCTTTAAAGGACTACAAGGTAAGTATCTAAAATTATTAAAGGCTGTGATTAAAATGTTGTTATGTGAAAAATGGGTTATGCGGTTACCTCAATGTTTGGGGCTGCATGAAGTGAGAGATTCTTTAGAAGGAACAAAGGATCCAACCCAAAATATAGTTTACTCATTGAACCCCCTTCAAGCAAAGATAAAGGGACGATGCTGACTACGTCGTGAAGTGCAATACAATTGATTATGTAGGGTATTCTTAGGATATCTCATCCATCCAATAAACCTACACCCCCACCTCCACCTTATACACCTAGGCCTTCACCCCTCCACCTCCATTTCCACCATTCAACATGGAAAACATGATGAAGATGCCGATTTTTAAGGGAATAGGGAGTGAAGATCTTGAACAATTTTGGTTTGTCATAGGAGCTATTTGGAATGCATAGTAGATTACAAATGATAATATTAAGAAAGTGCATTTGGTTACAACCTTATAGGATCATGCCTTAACATGGTACATCAAGTATTACATTGATAACCCCAACACGACATTGGTGGATACCCAACTAGTTCTTAACAAAAAGTTTAGTAAACCTAAGTTAGAGGCACAATCGATAATTGAACTTAAGGGAATCCAACAAAAGATAGATGAGACACCTTAGCATTTTGATCAGAGGTTGAAGTACCTAATCAGACAGGCCAATATGATAATCCCAGATTCCCAAAATTGCGACTAGTTTGTAGCAATACTCCTGCCACATTTAAGAATTCCTCTGTCACAGTAGAAGATAGAAATGAAAGCGGAAGCCTTGGATATTACGAAGAGGTTGGATGCCTCGCCTATCCAGGATATGAACCTTGGAGTGCAATAGATTCATTCATAGCTGGAAATACTACACTTGTAATTGCAGAGCCTAAAGAAAGGAAAGGAATCTTAGTCGGAGGTATGCGCTGAGGTCTGGTGTTTGAAGCTTAAGAGACATGGACATGATAAGGATAATTGGCCTATTTATAAGAACTATATAATAGGGGGAGGGCCTGTTCCCCTAAAACTAGAGAATAATATTGGGACAAGTGTGGGATCTGCTCTATGGTGTGCTATCTGCCAGGTTACAAGACAACATGCTACTGATAACTGCCATTTATTGCAAAAGTTTGTACAAATCCCTAAGCAGTTTTTTTGCAATTTCTGTAAGTATGTAGGACATGATGAATTCCATTGTAAGAGTTATGAGCTGATGATGGATAGAACCCCTACCTATAGGATGCAGGTAGAGAACTGGCCTGAGGATCAAGGCACAAGAGAAACACGTGGAGGATTCCAAGGTTGAGGAAAAGGAAGAGGCACTAGACCAGGTCGAGGGTGTTGGTGGGTAATCTTCTATAACTCTGGTGAAGCAGGGCACTTCACATGAGATTGTACAAATCCCATGAATCCATCATATTAGTAGTGTTGATAGTTTGACCATGTCATAGAGGAATGTTTGGTCCTTATGGAAAATATGCAAGCAAGGAAGGCGCAACCCCAACAAACTATAGAGAACATTCAGATGATGATGGCTAAGCCTTAGAAAGAAGATTAGAGCATAAATATTGTGTTGAGAAGTGGTATGACAACTCCTGCAAATAAAGGTAATTAGCTTAAGCAAGACGGATGGGTGTGCAAGGCTACTGAGAAGGAAGTATATTTTGATCTTAATCATGCTAAAGAGACCTTTATGGAAGGAAAGAAGAACTTCATTGAGGCCTCCACCTCAGGGAGTCATGAGAAGACACCAGAGACTAGTGTGATGCAAGAAGTATATCCTTCAATACTAGCTACTTTATTGAAGACTTATATGAAGCTTCTATGTGAGCAAAAAGCAGTAGAAGGATTATAATAATTAATAGAAAAGTGCGCCAAGAAAGAAAAGACCCCTACTGAGCAGCACATAGTAAGAAAGATTGGTAAGTGTAAGACACGAATGGGGCACATAATGGGACCAGGTAATCTTGAATCTAGGGTTTGATGTGAATGTCTTGCCTAAGAAGACATGGAAAAGGATAGGGAGACCTATGCTAGAATGGTATCCAATTCAGTGGCGCATGGAAAATCAGCAGAAGATTATTCCAATGGGGTGCTTATATGGGGTAACGATGGACATTAAGGGTGTGAGTGCGCTGCATGACTTTGAGGTCATTGAAATAGTGGATGATAGTAACCCATAACCCACACTACTAGGGATTGATTAGGCTATTGATATGGATGGGGTAATCAACTTGAAGAAGCGGAAGATCACATTTGAAAAGAAATCACTCAGGGTTGTAGTGCCACTAGACCCTGTAGAGGGAGCGCATTATACTGAACTTGTGCATGACTATGTGGAAAGTGATGATGATTGGGATCATATATACAAGATAACAACACGAGATGAGGATTGTATCAATCCTACAGCTAGTGGATGAATTGTGTGGGACAGGGATAGTTGTTGCACCTCAACTTTAGATGAAGAACTTGAACACTGACAGAATCAGCTGCATGAAGTATCTACACTCCACTGCAATATGATGACCAAGTTGCTGAGATGTGTTTCCACTGAGGTAAGAAATATTTTGCACTATGATGGGTTGACTGATGTAGAACTGTTTTCAGATGAATTTGAGAGGGAAGTATCAGAAGAGCATTGATTCCAGGAACTGGACTTGGTGTTGCATGCTACGCCTGCCCATTGGTGGGGTATGCATAAGGAGAACTTTGCTGGATGGAAAGAATATAGAAGGATGATGAAGTTAAGGTTTGGGTATGCTAATACTAGAATGATAGAAAAATACAGTGGGAAGGATGATCCGGGTGATTATTTGGCACGATGAATTAAGGCATGGGGAACAAAATCACAACCATAATGGGTGCACATCTTCTATCATACGTTAGATACAATCCCAATGAATTGGTATTTGGAGATAGAGCTTTGCCATGGAACTACTGAATGGGACATTTTAAGGGAGATATTTCTATTAACTTTCAGCTTTGAGAATGGTTTTGAGATTATTGATGAGGCACTATAAGAGATAAAAGTAGTTATATTCAGAACACCAAAAGAATGAGTCAAATGGACTAAGCCATATTGGAGTACACAGTTGCACCATGAACTGGAATGTAATAATGTGACTGCTAAAGAAGCAAATGATGATTCGCAGAATATTACTATTCCAGAAATAGAAGGACAATGTGAAGTTTAAGGACCGAAGGTGGCGAACTAAGATATATTAGAGCCTTTGAAAACTCAAAAAGTAAACATTGGCTTTGCAGAAGAACCTAAGTTTGTGAAGATAGGAGACTATTGGGACAAAGATATGATTGATAAGGTAGCTGAGCTATTACACCAGTACCAGGATTTATTCCCAATGAAGTTTTCAGATTTGAAAGGGATTATCAAAGATTTATGCGTTATGAAGATTACGTTGAAGCCAGATGTGAATCCTATTAAGTAGAGGCCTTATCGGCTTAATCCAAAATATAAAGAGAAGGTGCGCCAAGAACTGGATAAAATGTTAGAAGTCGGTATTATTGACCAGTAGAAGAATTAGATTGGGTAAACCCAATGGTGGTCCAAGAAAAGAAATAGAAAGGTGAAATCTGCATATGCATAGATCTGCGGAAGTTGAATGATGCCTATGTGCATGATCCATTTCCAACGTCGCTTATTGATGAAATATTAAAGAATGTTGGTGGACAAGAGGTGTATTCATTTACTGATGGAATTTTGAGATATCATCAAATAAAGATCACGCCGGTAGATCGAAGCAAAACAACCTTCGCGATTGAGTGGGGTTGCTTTCAATATACAATTATGCCTTTCAAATTGAAGAACACGCCTGTAATCTTCTCTTGGGTAGTGATTGTGGTGTTCAAAGAGTTTATTCATAAGTTCCTAGAGGTATATTTTGATGATTGGACTGTGTTTGGGTTGGTAAAGTGCCATGTTACGAGTTTGTGCCTCATGTTGAAGGTATCAGATCGCGCAAAACTTAAAGAAATGCATATTCTATATACCCTTTGGAATTTTCTTAGCCATGTTGTATTGAAGCAAGGATTGATGGTGGACCCTACAAAGATTGTTTTAATTGTGAATTTGGAAGCTCCTAGAAATGTGAAACAACTGCGTGCGACATTGGGACACACTGGGTATTATAGGAAGTTTATTAAAGCGTATGCCCAAATAACCATGCCGATGGAGAAATTTTTATAGAAACATGTGATGTTTCGGTGGGATGAATATTGTTAGCGTAACTTGGATGTCTTGAAGGAAAAAATGGTGACAACACCTATTTTGGTGTTTCCGGATTGGAAGAAAGAATTCCATGTGCATGTGGATGCCTCTTGCATCACGTTAGGAGCAATATTAACACAAGTAGGTGAAGGAGAGATTGGTTATTTGATAGCTTTCGTGATTAGGAAGTTATCCAAAACTGAGAAGAATTACTCCACTATAAAGCGTGAAGGGCTAGTGATGGTATATGTGCGGCAAAAGTGTAGGCATTATTTGTTGGGTGGACACTTTAAAATGTATACAAATCACTCTGCACTGAATTACCTGGTCAATAAGCCTATGTTGGGGGGAATGATATGATGATGGTTACTATTGTTCCAAGAGTATAACTTCGAAGTCATTGTGAAACCTGGAAGGGTGAATGTGAAACCAGACCATCTCTCAAGGATTGAAACAAAAGAGGAACCAAGTAGTTTGAAGGAAGGACTGTCGGAAGCGCAACTCTTTGTGGTGTGCCTCGTAGACCATATTTTTGTTGATATCATCCAGTTTTTAATAATGGGAACAAATTCAGAAGGTTATTCTAATCAACAAAAGAAGAAGTTAGTAGTTCGCACCATAGACTTTTCAGTGATTGTGGTGTTAGAGAATTATATATTACAGAGAAATGGAACACATAAAATATTGCAGAAATATAAAAAAAGAAATAACATAAAACAAGAGAGACACAGATATACGTGGTTCACCAAGTTTGGGCTATGTCCACAGAGAAACAACCAGTCCGTCTTTTTATATTATCCAGCAAATTGAAGAGATACAACCTACAACAAATCTACTGTAATTCCCTATTCGCTCTCAAGCTCCTCTCTCTTCCTCAGAATACAGATATACATAGACGCAATACAATTCCCTCATATATAGCGAGGGGTTGTCTTATAGGGAAAAACACCCTAAATTAAACATAACTTCTACCGTCAGATCTGCATCTAATGAACTAGGGTCCAATGCGGTGATACCTTTGAATATAGAAGATAATCAGGCTCCACACCCAACATGGGGCTCATTTGTATAAGATGGAAACGGATGAGATACTGCGAAGGCATGTTTTTGAATTTGAATATGCTAGTATCCTAGCTGAAGCCCATGGAGGAGTGGCAGGAGGTCACTATTCAGGGAAAGCGACCGCGCAGAAGATTTTGCATGTTGGGTTAAGGTGGCCAACATTACACAAGGATTCTAAGGCATACTACAAGGCATGTGATGCTTGCCATAGGATGGAGAAGCCTTCACAAAGGGATGAATTTCCTTTAAATCCTCAAGTTTCATTGCAAGTATTTGATAAATGGGCCATTGACTATATAGGTCCAATACAACTACCAGGTAAGAAGACTAGTGTGCGGTACATAATTACTGCAACATAGTACTTAACCAGATGGGTGGAAGCATAGCCAGTGAAGGATTTTATAGTGGCCACTACTGTGAAGTTTTTGTTTGAATATGTCTTAACGAGGTTTGGATGCCCTAATATTTTGATGAGTGATAGGGGTATGCATTTTTTGAATGAAACGATTAGCATGATGCTTGAAGAATTTCAGGTGTATCATCAGAAGAGCATGCACTATCACCCATAGGCAAATGGAAATGGTGGAAGCTTTTAACAAAATTTTGGAGCATGCATTGATGAAGGTATACAATGTGCAGAGGAATTACCGGGACATGCACGTACTTACTATGTTATGGGCTTATAGGACAACCTACAAGAAGTTGACCGGACAAACGTCGTTTAGGTTGGTCTATGGAATTGAAACAATAATGCCTATGGAGTATATTGTGCCAAGTTTACGTATTGCAACATTGACAAAGATGGTGGAACATGAGTCCTTGGAGGAACGGTTTGTGCAACTCATGGAGTTAGAAGAAGACCACTTCCTTGCATGATTTCACCAGCAAGTGCAAAAGGAATGCGAGAAGGCATGGCATGATTGGCATATTAAGTTGCACACATTCAAGACAGATGATTTAATGCTGTTATATGACAACAAGTTCATGCAATTTCTAGGAAAGTTTCAAATGCGCTGATTGGGGCCATATGCTATTAAGGAGATCACGGATGATTGTGCAGTTCATCTCGCAAATCTGAATGGGGAACCATTCCCTAGAAAAGTGAACAGAAGTAGGTTGAAGTTGCACACAAGGGATCCTTCCCCTGTGCAATAACTATATGGAAGTAGGATAGGCTTAGTAATCTAGGCAGATGAAAGGGATTGCGAGACTATAAACTACGCTGCTCAACTAAGTGAAGAACATGGTAGGAAGGCTGCACGATAGATGATATGAGTGTGACAGGTGAAGCTGTGCTGGGTGAGCTCTGGCATGGAGTATGGTGCCGTGCGGATGGGTCCAAAAGTAGTCATTGGGGTTACTATTCATGATTTGATGGCCAAAAATCAGCTAAGAGGAGTAGGTTGGCGCTATTTATGGAAAATATCTTTGAAGATTTGCTGCCAAAGATGCATTTATGATTAGAATTTGGGGCAAACATTCAAATTTCAATTCTAAACCTTCTATAAATTCATCATGTTGGTCTACCAAGGAACACTTTGCATTTTGAGAGTTGTCTGGGTGCTTTGCTGTTTGAAGCTTATGAGCCGTCAATTCTGGGAGGATTTCTTGACGCACTGTTGGGAGTAGGATCCCCCAAGGGCAGTTTTGGGGCTAAAAGCCGGGTTTAAGTCAATTTTTGTAATATTATTGCAAAGAATCCACAATTTGTGGTCACATAGTGTGAAGGTGTTATGTGTCATAAAGGGTAGTCCGCGCTTAGTTTTGTAAAAGTAAAGTCAGCTGTAAGAGAACTACCCATGGTCTGCGGACCATGGGATTATATAAAAATAGCTAAGATTTAAGTAGTTTAAGAAGAGACAGACAATGATGGATGATGTAATAGAATCATAGCTTTAGATCAAGAAGTATAAGTCTTGGGTTGTAGCATAGGTAAAGGCTATGCACTTGAATGTGCAGAGGCCTAGGGTGGAAGTCTGTAGATAAGTGCGTAGACCCTTGCATCTATGTGCGCAAGGTAGATAGAGTTTGTAACCACTTGGAAGATATTAATAAAGAGATATATTCTGCAATTTTTGTGTCTTTTTTCTATTGATGCATCTTGATATTTTATGTATCAATTTTCTTTATTATGCTTATATGGTGCATGAATGAATGCAATTACATTGAATAACTGAATGCGTATACAAATATCTATTTACACAAGGATAATTATAATTGTTTGATAAGATAAGAAAGGCACTTATATTAATTTGGGAATTTGTATAGCACACTACCATAGTAGCATGAAAGTACCTGAGCAAGAGGCTCGGGCTGTGCAAAGGACAATCATATCCTTTCATGGAGGTATTGAACAACATAATGCAGGGTTTGTCTTGCAAGCCCTAGAGCAAAGAAACTTGTGTGAAAGCAGGGATAAAGGGAATTAAACGACATCATGACCATCTCAGGGTGTGAAAACTTGGTTCTAGCATCTCCCATACTGCTTCAGGTGAGACTTCAGTCTGTGCTCTGTGGGCTGATGCCGAAAGGGCCAGTAGTGTAGGGATTTGTTTGGCTAATTAACACTGAACCTGGGTTAAGCCCCCTCAAGCCAACAAATGGTTCTGTTGTTGGGATTGGAATCTACATAAGAGATGTGTGATGTCGTATCATTAGAATCCAACTAAGAATCAGATTGGAGACTGGTTGGATAGAAAGATCCATGAATTCAGGTGCAAGAGAACAGAAATCTATGACTGACAAAGGAATAGTGGTTGGACAGATATCTGTATACAAAGATCCATGAGATATTTTTCTACTCCTTCCCTATTGAGCTATACGAGTGGATTGTGAATATAGAAAAAATCCGAAGGAAGGTGGAAACTTGACGGTCCTATTGTGTGGATCCCAGAGCTAGTGTAAAGGTTGGAAGCATCAGAGGATAAGATTTCCCATGCTATCGATCATTGGCTCGATTACATCATAGGAGGATTTGTGACTAAATTCATGGTCGACACCTCAGTCAGCTATAGCGAGGCAGAGTGATTATTTTTCAAAGGACTGCAAGGTAAGTATGTGAAATCCTTGAATACTTGGATTAAAATGATATTGTGTGAAAATCGGGTCATGCAACTACCTTGATTTTTGGAACTACACAAAGTGGAAAAACTTACAGGAATGAAGGACAAAAGGGTCTAGAGTATAGTCCATTGATTTCACCTCTGCGAGGTGAAGAGGAAGAGATAGAGAAGGCTTCTTTGAGAAATGCTATTTAGTTAATAAGACAAGGATTCCTGCAAATACTACCTCCACTCACACCACATCCAACTTCACCACCATCACCTCCGACTTCACTTGTACGACCTCCACCTCCACCGCAGTTCAGTATGGAAAACACAGTAAAGGATCTAGACCAATTTTGGTTCATTGTGAAAGATGTATGGGAAGCACAAGGTGTTACAGATGATCATATAAAGAAGGCAACATTGGTTAGGGCCCTGCAAGATCATGTGCTAACCTGGTATATCAAATACTTGAATGATAACCCAAATGCTGGAGAGGCAAACATCCAAACAACACTAAATAGGAAATTTAGTAGGGCTAAATCAGAGGTGCAATCAACTATGGGATTCAAAGAGATCACGATGCAACCAATCGAGACACCTTGGGAACTAGATAAAAGGCTAAAATGTTAAATCCATGAAGTCAACATGAATTTGACAAATGGACAACATCGCGAGTGGTTTGTGGCCTTGCTACTACGACAGTTAAGGAGTGCGTTGTTGCAGCAGAGGATAACAACTCAGGTCGAGGCCTTGGATATTGCCATGAGACTACATGAAACTCTGATGCAAGATCCTAATCTAGGAGTTCAACAGATTCATGCGCAACTGAAGAATCTATGCTTTGAGATGCAAAGTTTGAAGCAGGATAGGAAGGTTCGACTAGAGGTATGCAAGGAAGTATGGTGCATAAAATACAAGAGCTAGGGTCATGACAAAGACCATTGCTCGGTCTTTGCAAACTCTATTGTAGGAGGAGAACCCATTCCTTTAAGGCTAGAAGCTCAAGCAGGACCTAGTGCAAGGCCTGCATTATGGTGCACTATCTGTCAAGTAGCCAAAAAATATGCCACAGATAACTGCCACTTGCTACAGAAGTATGTACAAGCACTGCAACAGCTGTTCTGCAATTTTTGTAGGTCGGCAGGACATGATGAGTATACTTGGAGGAGCTATGAATTGGTGATGGATAGAACTCCCACCTATAGCGCTTAGGCCAAAATGTGGCCTCTTCACCAGAATGTAGGGATGGTGCAGATAGGATTTTAGGGGTGAGGACAATGTCGAGGAGGAGGAGGACCTGGCAGAGGTCGAGAATAGCTGATTTGGTACAATTGCAGAGGACCAGGACACTATGCTCGCGATTTCACTAATCCAACACATCCATCGTGCAAGTATTTCACACTGTTTGATCATGAAATAGAATAATATCCTATGCTAATAGCTAGGATATGTGACAAAGGGGCACTACCACCTTTGCTGACTCAAAACCTATAGATGATGAGGTCTGAGCCACGCGAGGAAGATCCAAACATAAATATAGTGCTCAAAAGTGGAATCACGAAAAGATATGACAAGGGGGAACAACTAGAAGACAATACATGGGTTCACAACACCCCGACAAAAGAGGTTGAGTTTGATTTGGAGCACACTTGTGAAGCCTTCATGGAAACTAAGAAGAGCTTCACTGAGGCCTCCACCTCAAGAAGCAAGGATAAGCCTGAGCTAAAGATGGACCCCGCTATGCTCACAACTTTCCTAGAAACCTGTATGAAGTTATTGCATGATAGTAAGGCTGTGAAAGGATTACAGAAACTCATCAATAGATGTGCTAGAACCAAGCCAGGTGAGCTGCGCATAGTACAAAAGATTGGCAAGCATAAAACAAGGAGGGACGAGAGATGAGACTGACAGCATAGATAGGAGAGTATGAAATGGATCAAGTCATTTTGGACCTCGGGTCAGATGCGAATTTTCTACCAAAACAAACTTGAGAACAAATGGGGAGACCTGCACTGCAATGGCCTCTGATTTAGCTAAAGATGGTGAATCAACAAAAGATTATCCCTATAGGGTGGCTGCAGGGGGTGACCATGGATATTGAGGGAGCGAGTGCACTGGCTGACTTTGCAGTAATAGAGATAGTAGATGACAACAATCCCTATCTTGCACTCTTGGGAATTGACTTGGCTACTGCTATGAATAGGGTAATCAATCTGAAGAAGTGAAAGATGATATTTGAGAAGAAATCACTACGTGTAATAGTACCCCTTGATCTCGCTAAAGGATCATGCTATACTGAACCTATTCGTGATTATGAGAGTGATGATGACCTGGACTGTATCTATAAGATAACAACGTGAGATGAAGATTGGGTGAATCCCACCATATATGGATGGATTACATGGGACCATGAGATTTCTTGCACTTCAGACTTCGACAAAGAAATAAAATGCTGACAAAATTGATTACATGAAGTAACTACGTTGAATTGCAACATGATGACCTGGTCACTACATTGTGTGTCATCAAAGGTAAGAATTCTGCCTATTTATGATGCTCTGAATGAGGTGGATATCTTTTTGGATGCATTTGAAAGGGAGATACCAGAAAAGTAGTACTTCCAAGCCTTGGACTAGGCACTGTAGGCTATGCTCGTGGAGTATGCATAAGGGAAGCTTTGATGATTGGTGTGAATGTAGGAGGATGATGAGAACATGATTTGGGAAGCCTAAGATGCGACTGAAAGACAAGTATGATGGGAAAAACGATCCATGTGTGAATATGGACAAATGGATGTAGGCTTATGGAGAAAATCCCCAACCTGAGTGGGTGCACCTGTTCTGTCATACCCTGGATGTTATCCCAATGAATTGGTATATAGAAACATGGCTTTCCCATGGGACATGCAAATGGGATATCTTGTGTGAAGGATTCATGATGAACTTGAATTTTGAGGACAGGTTTGACAGTATTGATGAAGCACTACAAGAGGTGAAAGAAGCTATCTTTAGGATACCACAGGATCCTTTAAACCTGGCTTAGTCTGAATGGGCTACTCAGATGAGCCACACGCTAGAATGCTATAATATAACTGTTGAAGAAGAGGACGAGGATCCACAAAAGATTAACATTCCAGAAGCAGGAGGACACAAAGAAGTTTAAGGATCACAGATTGAGAACCCTGATATAACCATGCCATTGAGAACGAAACAAGTGAACATTGGTACGGAGGCAAAAACCAAATTCGTGGAGATTAGAGATGACTGGGATGATGCAATAGTGTATAAGGTCGCTCAATTGATCCATGAATACCACGAATTATTCCCTACCAAGTTTACAAATCTAAACGGAATAATCAGGGACCTAGGAATGATGAAGATCATGTTAAAGCACGATGCGAAGCTAGTTAAGCAAAGGCCTTACCATCTGAATCTGAAATATAAGAAGAAGGTCCACTTATAGCTAGAAAAGATGCTCACAATGGGCATCATTGAGCCCGTGGAAGAATCTGATTGGGTAATCCTAATGGTGGTGCTAGAGAAGAAGCAGAAGGATGAGATAAGGATGTGTGGATCTCAGAAAATTGAATGATGCTTGTGTGCATGATCCTCCCTTGACTGCATTCATGGATGAAGTGTTGGACAACGTAGCTGGCTAGGAAGCATATTCCTTCACTGATGGGTTCTTTGGGTACCATCAAGTCAAAATTGTGTCGGAGGATAGGAGCAAGACCACCTTTGCGACTGAGTGAGGTTGTTTTCAATACACTATAATTTCGTTTGGATTGAAGAATGCACCTGCAATATTTTCGCTCGTGGTGGTTGTGGCATTGAAGGAATTTATTCATAAGTTCCTAGAGGTATATTTTGATTACTAGACTGTATTCAGGCTGGTTAAGTGCCATGTAGCAAGCTTGCGTCTGATGCTAGATACTTGTCGAAGATACCAGATTATGCTCAATCTCAAGAAGTGTCTGTTTTGAATTCCTTTTGGGAACCTATTGGGGCATGCGATTTGTAGACAAGGACTGATGGTAGACCACATGAATATCACGGTGATACTAAACTTGGAAGTGCCGAGGAGTGTGAAATAGCTGCACACTACACTGAGACATATGGGATATTACAAAAAGTTTATCAAAAGATATGCCCAAATCACCGCGCCTATGGAAAAAATGTTTAAAAAGGATGTCACATTCTGCTGGAACGATGACTATAAGAAGAGCTTGGATATATTGAAAGAAAACATGGTTACTGCATCGATTCTAGCCTTCCCGGTCTAGAAGAAAGAGTTTCATGTACATGTCGATGCGTCATGTATAGTGCTAGGGGTAGTACTAACACAGGCTGGTGGAGAAGGCTTGGACCATCCTATCATGTTCACAAGCCACAAATTATCCAAAGCAAAGAAGAACTATTCTACTACTGAGCGTGAGGGGCTAGCTATGGTGTATGTGCTTCAGAATTATAGACACTACTTGCTAGGAGGCCATTTTAACATGTATATGGATCACTCCATGCTAAAGTACCTAATCAATAAGCTTGTGTTGGGGGGGGGGATCTGTAGATGGATCTTATTATTCTCGAAGTATGATTTTGAAGTTGTTGTGAAGCTTGGATGATTGAATGCTAGACTAGACCATCTATTGTGCATCGAAACAGGGGAGGAACCTAATAACTTGGAAGAAGGATTGCCTAACACACAATTATTTGCAATACACGTCACGGGTGGTCATTTTGAGGATATAATACACTTCCTAACAACAAGAACTGCACCAGAAGGATACCCTATCTAGGAAAAGAAGGAATTAGTGGTGCACATGGTAGATTTTTCTGTCATTGCGGGGCATCTGTACAAAATGGGTACTGATGAGATATTGTGATGATATGTACCTGAGTTTGAGAGAAGCAACATCATTGTAGACACTCATAGGGGCACCGCGGGAGGACATTATGCAGGGAGAGAAACTACGTAGAAGATTCTACGCATAGGGTTGTGGTGGCCAACCCTTCATCAGGATTCAAAAGCAAATTGTAAGGCGTGTGATGAATGTCAAAAAATAGGCAGGCCATCATAGAGGGATGAAATGCATTTCGAAAGCTATTATGGAGGTTCATCAAGAACTTCTCACAGATTGCTTATCCTATCACATCATTGCAGAGGAAAGGTAAGAAGTTCGAATTTGCAAAGGAGTGTGAGGCTTGATTTGAGTAGCTTAAGAAGTTTTTGACACATGCACTAGTGCTATAGAATATAGATCCAGATAAAGAGTTTTTGGTATGCACAGATACTTGCAAGAGAGGTCTTGGTGGAGTCCTTAGGCAAGATAGAGAAGTGATATGCTATGAGTCTCGGAAACTAAATGAGTATAAGCAGAACTACCCAATACATGAACTTGAATTAGCAATGATCATACATGAATTGAATATGTGGAGACACTATCTTCTTGGCAAGAGGTTTGTACTTATGAGTGATTACATTGGGTTGAGTTATTTGTTAACCAATCAAATCTGAATGTTAGGCAAGCTAGATGGTTGGCAGTGATCAGTGAGTTTGATTTAGAGATCAGGAACATCAAAGGTAAAGATAATAGTGTGGCATATGCTCTTAGTAGATGGGTATAGGTACATCACTTGGCAACTATTATCTCCTATGGGATAGACTTACAGGATAACATCTGATAGGTAGGTCAGCACAATGTTAGGTATATGGAGATTGTGCACAGGGTGTAGCACAATGTTGGTACAGATATAGGTACAAGTAATGGTATAGGTAAAGGCATAAGTATAGGTGAAAGTGCACAAGGTATGGAATATTTTCTTATAGCAGATGGATTGGTCAGTTTCTGAGACAAGATATATGTATGAAATAACAATGAGTTCAAGAAGGTGATCTTGAGGGAGTTTCATGTGAAACCTTATTCAGGTCACCTAGGTTATCAAAAGACACTTACAACGGTGAAAATATTTTACTATTGGATGATTTTGAAGAGGGATGTAGTAGAGTTTGTGGCAAGGTGTTTCAAATGTCAGCAAGTGAAAGAAGAATGTAAACATCCAGGTGGAATGCTACAGTTGATTGCGATTCCAAAATGGAAATGGGAGGTTATTTCCATGGATTTCATCATAGGGTTTCCTAAGACAGTGAAGCAACATGATTCCATTATGGTCATTGTGGATAGTTTTACAAAGGATGCACACTTCATTCCAATGAATTATACATTCTCAGCTAGCAATGTAGCACTTGTATTCAACAAATATGTGGTTAGACTGCATGGTGTTTCAAAGAATATTGTTCCAAACATGGATGTGATGTTCACTTCCAAGTTTTGGAAGGATTTATTTGTAGGTTTGGGCATAGAGTTGGTCTTCAGCACAACATATCATCTGCAGATAGATGGAAAAACAAAGAGGGTCAAAATGATATTGGAGGACATGATGAGGATGTATGTGATGCATCAATAGTGGAAGTGGGAAGATTATCTCGCTTTGGTAGAGTTCGCATACAAAAACAATTATCATGAGTCATTGAGATGAGTCATTTTGAGGAATTGTATGGGTGGAGTTGTAACACTCATATTAGTTGGAGTGATCCGATTAGTAGGGTATTTATTGGACCAGATATGTTGGTAGACATGGAACAGGAAATGTAGGTAATCAAGAAGAATCTAAAGGCAGCATAGGATATGCAAAAGAGTTATGATGATAGGAAAAAGTTGTTCAAGGCATTCTGGGTTGGGGAACATGTGTACTTGCTCATCAAACCAAAGAAGATCCCCTTGTGGATTGGATCATGTGCCCAACCGGCACAACAGTTTTGTGGACCCATTAGTATCATTGAGAGGATTGGGCCAGTAGCCTATTGACTTGCACTGCCTCCGATAGTGAAACTCCATGATGTTTTCCATGTATATTTGATTAAGAAGTATGTTAAGTATGTTGATCATGTGATTGATTGGTCTGTATTGAAGGTGGAAGCAGATGGAGAATTCTAGTTGAAGCCTCAACGTATATTGCTGAAAAAGGTGCTCATGCACTGGAACCAAGCAATTGAGCAAGTCAGCGTGTAATGGAAGCACTTTGGGCCCAATCAAGCTACATGGGAGATGGTGGATCAGATGTAGGCTATGTATACTTGTTTTTTGGTTGAGGCAAAGCAACTTCGATAAGTTGGTTTGGTATATGCTTTGATATGGTGGTTTGATATATGCTTTGATATGGTGTTTTGGTATATAATTTGATATGGTGTTTTGGTATACAACAAAAACATATACCAAAACATATATCAAAACAGACACCAAACACCATATATATATGTGTGTGTGTGTGTGTGTGATATTGATATATGTGCATGTGTATATGGATGTATATATTACCACGAGCTATGTTATTAAGCTCTGCTATGCAGTATGGGTGTCATGTCATTATGATTATGTTGTCATGTTACTATCTTATCATGTGGTTATGTTATCATGATGTTATGATGTCGTGTGGGTTGGCACTCAATAGGATGATCATTGCAAATATCGTAATGAGCTATGTTATAAAGCTCCATGAGAAGTATGTCTTCTTTCAGTAGGTTGCTGCGGTATATGTGTGATTGAACACCGAGGACGATGTCCCCAAAGGGGGAGGGTTCTGTAACAACGCTGGTGAAAATTCCAAGTAATACACGTTAAAAATAACAACAACAATTGATGGGACACTTATTCCAAGATGAATGTTGGGAAAGACATGCTAGGGAGTGTTGATTGGTTATTTATGGCTAAGGAAATTAGAAAAGGCAATGGCTAAGGCTTTGGAAAGGAAAAATGGAATTCTTGGCACAATTGTTTATGAAAATAATGGAAATTAGGAGAAAAGTGAGGTGAACGGTCCCAAGTTTCAAGTGAGAAGGAAATTGAAGGAAAATAATGGAAAATGAAGAAAATAGAGGCCTCATTCATAAAAAGGCTTTTGAGGATCAGTTGGTAGCTTTTTGTCATTTTATCTTTGGAGATCTCTCATCACTATCTCTCTCTCTCTCTCTCTCTTACTCTTGGACACTTAGAGTTTCTTATAACACTTGGACATCACATCAAGAAAGGTAAAGAAGGCAAGAAGAAGAAAATATCAAGTAGGGAAAGGCAGGATCAAGTAGCTACAATAGGCTTCTTTGCAGGTATTGACTTGCATGTGTATTTTCCTTTCTAGATTTGGCATTCATGGGATTGCATGTGGTTCTTTTCTATCATGGAATGGGTTTTTCCAGGTGTGAAAATGTTCTTCAGCCTAGCCTTGCCATTTCTTGATAGATTTAATGAGATGGGTTCTCACACTTGGTTAATGTGGGATGGCTGGATTGGATTCGAAGCTGAGTGGGGTGGATCTCCGAACTAACAAACACATGTCTTAGTGGTTCCTAAACAATACTATGGATCATGGTAAATCCACTATCCTAGTAACCCCTGAACCAGATTTTGGGTTTTGGTAAAGCCATATTGTGTGCCTCTATGGGCCTAGGAATCCTGGTCGGTGAATGAGAAGATATACGATAAAGGCAAGAGGCAGATCTTCTCAATGTTGGGCCTAGTAGTCCTGGGATGGGATGTATGTAAATCATGGAGAGCATGTCTTAGCGTGGGGCCTAGTGATCCCTGGATCGAACTGTGGATTACAGTAAAGCTTGAGAGACTAGGAGGCACTTAGAATCCTCATGGTGTAGGTGGATAAATCCAGTGGAATCCATTATTTTTGGTGTGTTCTATGAGTCCCACATTCATGCTTGGAATATGGCACAAGGGTGATTGGCTTAAGAGATACTTGGCTCAACCAATATATGTTTGGGTGGAATGTGGTAGTCCCATCTCCGGTTGGTTTATTGAATTCATTAATGAGAAATCCATTCCCTTGATTTTCATGTGTAAATGTACCAACGTATATGTGGATTTTATGGATGGTATGTTTATGATATCTCTATTCCTATTAGTGTTAGGTGATATAAATGCAAGATTTACACCAACATTAATTTGTCAATGTAGGTAAGTAAACTTAGAGGCATAGCACAATATATGCCACACTACGACCTCAAGGATATGTCAAATAAAAACTAAGCTTTTACAACAAATTCAAAATAAGAATCACTTAGGAAAAAGGAACAAGACTCTTCAAAGCAAAGTAAACACACTCTAGGAATCTACTTTTGGCTCCTCTTCTGGGTTGAGTTGACTCCTGCAGTAAGTCTTCCCTCAAAAATGTGATTCAAGAAATAAAGAATGCAAAACCTCTTAAAAATTACTGCTATGTTGCAAGCATGAAATTAAACTAGAAATCACTCAACAGCTTCATTCGAACTAATCTAAGGAAATAATGAAATGCTTTCAAAAGAATAATAATGTAATGCTTCTCTTAAAGACAATTCAGTACTTTAGTTGTAAGAGAAATATGAAAAAACATCCAATATATAATTCGTGTTGTTTACCCTGATCTTATTAAATAGTTCCTCAAAATATTCTGTATAATATACACAACATTTAATTGTAATGAAGAATTCTGTGAGTGTTTGGTCAACAAGGTTCACAATATTTCTTATGCTAATCCTAGCATTTGCTTGTAAGAGTGCAAGAATAAATGTTTTTCTGCAAAAGTACAGGAATTAGTCTCATATAATATTGAAAGGCAATCATGAATACATGTTAAGTTAAGTTAACCAGAATTCTTGCTCAACAATTATTTCACCATTGCGTCTTGGAAATAAACTTTGCTATGCAATAATGATATCAGGATGAATCTTTGTAATAATAAATAAGAAAGGTACTTAAAACATTCTCCGTTTACTTTAGTTCAGCCTTTATGAAAATACATCCAAAAGCATTGATATTAAACTTAGATAACTAGAGCAGTAAAATAAAACTTGTGGAATGAAATTGAAAATTAAATGATTGAAAGAAGAGCTATGAAATGAAATTGCAAAACTAGAAATGCACTAGTACAGGCAGTGTGCTTGTACCATCCTTTTAGAAATGAAATCATGCATTACAAAGCAAGATTATTAAAATCAACTAGTTCTAAGTACTATGCGAAGCAAAATGTAGCAAAAAAAAATTAAGAGGTTTGGGGAAATGGATTGGTTGGTGGGCCCAACCACCCAGCTCATTACCCTTGTAGCAATCAAATCACAGCCTTCAGATCATCAGAAGCAAAAAAACATGGAATTGAATGCAAAATACATTCATGTCAAAAACCTGTTACAAAAGTATAAAACAATGTTGTGCTAGCTCCAGTAGTTCCCTCCACGGATCATCCCACTGGTGCACAACTCCTCCCCTCCTGCACAATCAAAAATATGATTCCTTACGCTGCAAATAATGTAATTCCCAAACTACAATCTACCATGCTACACTAGTACGCAGTCTCTTTATTTATAACAACAGTGCTTCCCAAGTTTAGAATGGTTGTTTGAACTAACTTTGAGCCAAAACAATGAAATCCGATTCCTACTAAGTTTTGGAGATAATACAACCATAAGAATTATAATTGTTGAAAACTATGCCCACTATGATGTATGATGTTGAGATACCATTCACGCAACCATCTTCTCTTTTTATAAATACATTGCCTCCCATTTATTCAGATAAGCCCATATGAGTTTATAATTATGCAACAACAGGAGATTCGATGATTTTTGGTTTGAAAAAACTAATGCCAAGTCATGAAGTATTTTCCAAAAGGAAGAATAAGTTGTTAACAACCTTTGTAATTTATAGAAGGCAATTTTCTTGAATTCTAGAAAAACAGACATGATTAACAAACTGCATCCAATGAACTTTGCGTATCTCCTTAACCATTATGAATTTTGGAAAATTGTTTGGAGGAAATCAATTTTGTTATTTTCTCAACTAACCTCTCTCAAAATTTTCTGGTTCAACTCCAATACCTCAGAAATCGTGCCCAAAATTGACTATTTGAAATCTGAGATCCTAAAATTTTGGAAAAATAGCCTCTTTTTATAAAACCGCCTCAAAGGCCCTTATGTAACTTTCATATCATTGCGAATATTAGAAATATTTTTGAGCCTTAGTCAATTTTCTATACTGGGACCAAAACCCATGTTCCAAAATTTATCTATTCACCTTCACCTGCATATAAATCGAGGCAGAAGTTGGAAGTATGGAGATTGTTGTGAATTCGGGGCTGAGGCATTAATTATTTCCTAAACATGAATCTGTATGACCTGAATGTATCTTAGCTTATGTGGAAGTGTTAAAACACCATTTTGAACAAAAACCTCTTTCATATTTGCCTAGAAATTTATCAATGTAAGAAAGCCCCAAATTGGTGGAGGGATGTTGGTGTAGGCACAATTGGTGCACGAATGTTGGTGCAGGCACAACTATAAAATCTGAATTGGTGCAGGGATGTTGTATGATGGCGGAAGGTGAATGAAGGACCAAGGCTTATTGGAATATGCATAGGAATGTCAAGGTCCATGCCAAGCTATCAAAACCAGTAACATTAGTATCTCTCCACTGCTAGTACAAGAACTGTTGGTGCAAGAATGTTGGTACAGGAACTTCTAGTACAAGAATGTTAGGACCTACCACAAAAGAGCCTAACATTAATGAAATTCTCACATTAAATACTTTTCAATTTAACAAAACAAAGAGAATTCATAAATCAATAATTGTTAGCTCTAAATGCCTCTAAATAACAACTTAATAATGTGTAAAAATGATAATATTGATTACAAACACTTAGTGCAAGCATAAAATTACTCAGTAAAATCATGAAAATTTGTACAAAATGGATCCAAATGGATCGTTCAATAACTTAATCTAAATGAATCTACATATAATTTGAAATATGTCTAGCAGCTACGTCACATGAAATCTGAGAAGAATAAATAACATATATAAAACACAAAGGGAGATGTACATACTGCAATCCAATAAGTTGGAATCACCAAAAATCTCACATTAATCTTTTGAGAAATGTGGATAGATCAAGATTCATAAGAATGCCTTCATGAAAACAAGAAAAGGCCCTTTCCAAGAATTTTTTCCAAAAATTTTGAATCGTCTTTAAGTGTTTCTTCCCTCCTTTTATAAGGAGAGGGAGGGCTTGAAAAAAGGCTACAAAAAGATCTTAGTAGAGTTCCAATTGTCTGATCAACTAGTTGTCTCATCATGCAAAGGCTCTACCACCAAAATCATTGCAACATATTCGATTCCTTTCTTTAAAATACAAAAATTACAAAATAATAAAGCATGAGAAAACTAAATGATTATCATATCAAAATATCTCCATGCAACTTCCTCTGATGACCTCTGATTAGGCCATGTCTTTTCCATGATGTTCTGCTTTAACTACTTGGTCAGTTCACCTGTCATTTTCCACCTTAAATTTTTGAATTACCTATTTTTTGGAGTTGGGAGTGATCACTTATGATGGCCTTAGTGGTGCTCTATAGCATAGTTTTTGACTCATCCATATTTTACCACTTTTGCATTACACTATCAAAGCCCAATATGCCCTGTAATATTAGCATAGTGCTATATCAGAGCTTTACCTTATTGGAACTTTATTCTTCAAAGACATTATGAAAAAAGTGAGTTTTGATGTCCTTGGCCCCTTTTGTTTAGCCCCTTTCTATTTTCCTCCATGGGACTAGGTGTAGTGACTAGAGGCTTAGCATTAAGGAGATAGGGCATTTTGTTCTTGCCTGGGGACCATTTTTCCTTTGTTAAGAACTTAGCACCCTTGGTTCGATAAGTCCTTCTCGACCATGTGCCAATTCTAATATCAGAGCCCCCTTATTGACACTTTTCAATTGCCAACTGTTATAAAGTGTCAACATCCTCAACCTTTGATATGTGATCTCTGATATGATGTTATCACTTCCATGTGCCACCTCATGAGTAGTGACATGTTTAACCTAGATTTACCCCCTTATGCCCTCTCAAAATGCCAAAAATGCCTATCATGTGTCCTTACATACTGCCGTGTCATGCTGACCTTTCCCACTAGAGGAGAGAGAAAAGGTCTCACCCACCTATGGTTTTGTGATGAAATCCTTTATTAATCCTTTATTGGCATTTCTGACAGTTTTTAACACTTTCATAAATTTTTGAATATTGCAAATTTTAAAAGGTTTACACTTTCAAAAGTTCTGATTCTCTCATTTTTGATGTTCCGATGTGTTGATGCTTCGACATTGTGATGCATTGATACCTAACCTCCAATATGCGATCGTCGATATGCCTAATGATCTGATGTTATGATCTTCGATCTTCGATGTCACTGGACCTCTAATATGTGATCTGTGATATTCTGATATGCCTTCCCAGGGCTTGAATTCTAGAAACTTCAGAAGACCATATCTTTTGATCCAGGAGCCCATTTTTAGACTTCCATATATCATTCGAAAGCTTGTTCAGAGAAATTTCTAATGGAGAGGGTCTGATGTAGGTTTTGATTCCTTCTACTTCTTGGAAAATGGTTTCAATATTATCTTCTGTTTTGCATTCTTTTGACATCATTTGGAACCATTCAAACAATTTTGTAGTAAGTGATCACATTGGTTCCAATTGGGGACAATGCCTTGCTAGCAAGGTGTTGCTAACTTGTGGACTAGTAGCCTTCTATCCATTGGGCATGGAGTCATTTTATTAAAGTATATAAAAAAAAAATAGAAACATAAAGAACTAAGAGTATTATTGATATTTTACAATGGCTCATCGATATATACAATGGGTGAGAAATGGACCTCTTAGTTTTGGAAGTAAAGTTTGAGTAGTATCCCATTTATAGGTAGCTCAAGCATTTCACCCTCCAAGTTTTCTAGCAAGAAAGTATTGTTTCCCTTTACCTCACTAATCTTGAAGGGTATAAATTATAAGGGATCAAATTTTCCATGTTTCCCTTTGTCTTTGGTTCTTACATCCCACCTCAAAACTAGATCTCCTAGCTGGAGAGGTTTGTCTTTAGCCTTGTTATCAAACAAAGATTTCATTTTCTATTGGTAGTTAATTAACTTGTGGTTTACCTACTCTATGTTCTCCTGGAGATCCACTAGTTTATTTTTCCTTCAAGTCAGGGAGTTTGGTTCTTCTTCCACATCTTGTAATATCTTGGCAACTGACATAGTGAGATGTATAGGTAATATAGTTGATTTCCCATGGATCAATTCGAAAGGGGATTTCCCTATGGATATTTTAGGAGCACGAAAAATTTTATGGGCTAATGTTCGCCCAATGGGTTATTTTCCATGATTTTTCCACAAAAATATTTGCCAATTTCCAATTCTTATAAAAGAAAATTCACCCAAATTTTAGAATATAAAATTATTTTACCTTAAAAATAGGCAACATTATATAGAGACTATATATAAAATCATTATAAATTTGAATAATTTTAAAAATATATCAATAAACATTTTGTAGTTTGCATATTAGGGACTAATGAGATTCACCAATGCTTTTAAACTTCAAGAAAATTTTCCATCCTTAAAATTTTCCTTGTTTAGGAGTGACCCTGTTAGCCCATAGGGAAAATTTTAGTTGGGAGTCCCAATTTCTTTTTGTGTTTCTGCAATTGTTTTCTTCAGGATCCTCACTACCATTTTGCTAGAAGACTCAGCTAGTCCATTTTCCTGAGGATAGTAGGTAGTTGAGTGGCCAACTGTAATGTTGAATTTCTGACAAAAGTTGATAAAATTTGCAAACTTAAAAACCTGAGCATTATTAGTCACAATTTTCATAGGACACCCAAACCTGGCCAGGATATATTCCTCCAAAAAGTTTATGACCACAGTGTCAGTTGCATTTCAAGCTAGGATTGCTTACACCCATTTTGTGAAATAGTTTGTGGTTGTGAATATCCACTTGTGTTGGCTGCTGGTAGGGGGGTGTATCTCTTTGACATAGTCTAGTTCCCATTGACTAAAAGGCTCTTCTATACAAACATGCATTAAGGGGAGTGGGGCTAATTTTTGCTTCTCAACGAATGTTTGACACTATTGGAAGGCTTTAACATAGGAGTGAACTTCTATGAATAGTTTAGGCCAATAGAATCCTACTTTCAATATATTATATGCAATGGTCTTCCAGTTATAGTGCCCCCCACAAATGCCACTATAGAAATCATCAATTACCCTTTGTGTTTATGTTTTTACCAAACACAAAAGTATAATTCCAACCAGGTCTTTCCAGTACAGTTTGCCATTGGATATAATAAAATTATGGGCTTGTAATATTAATGCTCTATACTTGGATTGATTCATCTTCATTGGGAACCTCAAGAATAGAAGATAGTGGATGATATCCTTATACCAGGTAGATCTTTCATATTTGATATGAATTTGTTAGATCAATGTCTTGATCATTGATTGTTCAGTCCCTTCTTCGTCTTCTTTTGTTAATAGGTTAATCCCCAACGTCTGGAAATTAGACTCTGATAATATTTTGGCCAATCCATTTCCTTTGACAATTTTAGTGGGCTTGATATCCATGTCATACTCTTGGATTTTGGCAATCCACTTACCTATTTTTCCATCACTGTCCCCTTGCACCAAGATTTCTTTAATAGTCGTTGTTGGAACATAGGCTACAATGTTAGAGTGTAAAACATAAAATCTGAAGGCCTTCAAAGATTTGATCAAGGCATAAGCCTCTTTTTCAAAGGTATTTTCAACTCAACTTCCCACAACACCTGGTTAAATAAGGTTATAGGCTGCTCCTGACATTCATTATTCTTCTGCAATAACACAACAACTATAGTATGAGGGGAGGTAAAATAAAATATGTAAAATGGTATTGAATAATCCAAGCTTACTAACACAGAGCCTCCACAAAATCTCTCTTGATCCTAGAGAAGGATTCCTGGAGATATCGGTTCCAGTTTACTTCATTCACCTTCAACATCTCTGTGATACCTTTCATTATCTCTGCATAATTGGGTATAAATCTCCTCAAGAAGCTAATCCTTCCCAAGAACACTTGGACATGTTTTTTAGTTCTAGGTAGGGAAATGTGGCTGATAGCTTCCACACACTTAGGATTGATCTTCACCCCACCCCCATGCTACTATATGTCCCAACATATTACCTTCACTTAGAGCAAACTGAGATTTATTTGGAGATAGAGACAACCCATACATCCTACATTTCTTAAAAGTGAGTTTCAAATGTTCAATATGATCCTCATCTGTTTTAGAAAAAATTATGATATCATCCAAGTAGACCACTATGAATTTGTCCTTTTCTCCCGTGAATTTTATGTCCATGGCCCTTTGGAAGGTGGATCCTGCATTTATAAGGCCAAATGGAATTGTTGCATACTTGAAGGTCCCTAAGGGTGTAGTGAATGTAGTTTTGTTTTGTTCATCGAGATGCACTGCTACCTAATTATACTTTGAAAAAACATCCATCATGAACATTAAAGCTAATCCAACTACCTTTTGTAAGATATCATCCATTTTTTGCAATGGGTAGTTGTCTTTTAATGAAGCTTTGTTGAGGTTTTTGAAATCCACACACAACCTCTCTATTCTTTTTCCTGACAAGAACCAAGTTTTCCACCCACTCTGAGTACCTAAATGGTACAATGATCTTCCTTACTTCCTTCTCAATGGATGGGAGTAAAAGGCGATTGATTTGTCTGAGATTTTGCTTACACAAGGCTTCATTCCATTTTTTAAGGGAATATTATGTTGAATAACATTTGTATCAAAAGTTTTTAAATCATCATATGACCAAGAAAATACATATTTATATGTTTTAAAGATATTTAAGTACCTTTTTTTATATTGATGGGGGATCCCTTTTGACAACTTGATCATCTAGGGTTCATGCTCCAAGCCGTTGTTGCAATCCTCCACATGTTCATCGACTCCTTATTCAAGAAGTTTTGAGGCCACATCGTTGGATTTGAATAATCTCTCCAAAGAAACTAGGCCACGTGGAATGACGTTCCCCTTTAGCTACAGAACTCTATGCGCTATGATAGTTTCCTCCCAAGAGGTTGGTTGTTCGTCTGTCACTTCTTCTTCTTCTTGGTCCATCACTGAATTCGATAACTCCCCAATGACGTCCATGAGATGCTTTATTTGTTATTCATCTTCAAACACCACACTTTGTCTCACATTATCAAGCATTAAGGGTATGTACCTAACTTCAACTTCACATCTGAGAAGTGGATTTTGCGGTGGCTTAAAATTATTGGAAGCTATAGCCAAGGAACTGGCCATTCGGTTTCCTTCCCTAGGTAAGAATTGGACATTAAGAGGTAGGAAGAAGTTTTCCATTAAATTCCAAACCTGATTTCTATAAGCCCTTAGCCTAGGGTGCTTAGTTTGACATTGGTTTTTAATTTGCTTTACCACCAATTCTGAGTCTCTAAACATATTCAGGCATTCAATGTTAAATTCTTCATTGCTTGTAGGCCTAGTAGTAATGCCTCATAATCTTTGACATTATTGGTTGCCTCAAATTCTAATTTGAACGAAAATGGAATCAAGCTATCGTTTGGATATATCAATAACACTCTTGCTCAAATTCATTCCTTAGAATTTGCACCATCGAAATACAACTTCCAGACTTTTTTTTATAATATTTGAGTTGTTGATCTAATTTGGTTGCTGGTTGTTCCTATTTTTATTCTAAAAAGAAATCATATTCTTCTAGAAGTAAGCAAGAGAGATCCATTTCTTTCCCATACGCAGGATCATTATTTGGGCAATCAACTTTTGTATCTATTTTAACGAACCTTGACTCCCTATAAAGTCACCTTTCTTCTCCATGAAAGATAGGGATGGTAGCATAGGTAAGATCTAGCTTTATGGAACCTCCAATATTTTATCCCCAAGATTTGGAAAAAAACATACCAAAACTTTCAGGGATATCAGCTACTACAAAGTCCATCACTACACCTTTTATCATTCCCAAGCACTTTACCCTCTTAGAGTCAAAAGAGTAGAGATATTTGTATGGTCGGGTCATATGCAGATTGAGTTGCTCCATTACTTACTGTGGCATCAAATTATGAGAAGTGCCCGAGTCCAGCATGCATTTATGGAGTAGGAGGTCATGTAATAAAGGTATTGTGGATGGATCTTGTTCTTCAACATGGGGTCCAAAGATGAACATTGGCCTTTATTCTTAGAGGTTTAAACTATCAAGTGATTGGACTAATGCAGATGGAAACATGAACTGGATAACTTGGGCCTTATAGGTGGGTGGTTTCAAGAGCTCAAATAACGGGCCCGTGATTTTGAATTTTTGAAGATTAAAGATAGCATGGATTTTTTTTTCTGCAGTTGTAACCTCTACCATCTCTTTTTCTTTTTCACGGATGGGCCTAAAGGGGGGAGGTGACTTATCTTCTTTGAGGACTTCGGGCTTAAAGAAGTTTGGATATGAGGACTCCTTTTTTTGATTAATTGGATCTAAATATCCCTTCCCTTTGTCAACTAGCTTAGGAGGTGATTGGGAGGAAGTGCCTTCGTTTTGTTCTTGTCCCCTCGATCTCTTTCTAGATGAAAAAATATCATATTTCTTATGCAGCTAAGCCTGCATGAAATTAGTGAGCTTCTTGCAATAATCATCAATATTGATATCTTTTAAAGTTGCATTAAGATCATCCTCCTCTTCTTCATACGTTTTGAATTCTTTTTCTTCATCAGAGAAAGAGGAATACAAGTTCCCCTGAACTTTGTTTGCATCTTGTATCTGCTCCTCCAGAACATCTTCTATATATAATGGAGGATGGATGTGGTCTTGCTATTATTTCCTCACCCTTTGAAATATATGTAAGGGAGGCCTTTTATATTGGGGATTGAAACCTCGATTAGCAGCCTGGAATTTATATCATGGAAAGTTTTTATTTTCTAGCTCTAGTTTTATTAGTTTATTTGATAAGTTATTTATTAACCTTTCCATCTCCTCCATCTTATGTTCTTCGGATTATCTTCCATGACTTGAGGAAGCTACATCCTCTTTCCCCTTTTTCTTCTCTCCAAGTCCAGTTTTACTTTTTGACTTCCTCGTCGATGTAAAGTTTTCTTCTACATCGAGAGCATCAGTTTGAATCTAGTCCAAGGTACGAGACTTACTCTCTTTGAGCATGAAGCCGAACTATGATTCAAAGGCCCCAACAAATACTACTCTGGCAGCGGCCTATGGAGGTTTAATCTCAGCAGGTAGACTGTTGCACAATTGATTAAAAATTTTTCTGAAATCTGAGATATCCTCATTAGGTTTCTTCTTCATAGTGTTGAAATTAGTAAGAATGTGTCCATGATCTCTCTTCTCTCCCCATTTCTACATAAAATAATTTTCCATCTCTTCCCAAGTGGTAATTGAAGCATTCAACAGGGATTTGAACCATTTCCTAGCTTCCCCTTCTAGAGATTGGACGAATAGCCTGAACACTACATCCATGTGCCCAACATTAATATTTTTTGAAAAGGGAAAAAAATATTCTGTGTGTCATCTTCTCTATTAAACCTGGGCAAGAGTTTGAGATAGTCCTATGGCATAGCATTTAAAGGTTGAGGAAGGTATAAGGGAGCATATTGGTTTAAAAGGAAACTTGGGACAACCATCTGAAGTAGAGGTGGTGGTACTTGATTTATTATGGGTCTTTGAGTTAGGACCAATTAAGAGACAATTGACTATCCATGGAATGAGAAACTGTTCACACTATAGGTAGGGATTCTCTAGAGGATATCTTTTACCTCTTCAACCTTAGGGAGGGGAGGAAATAAGACAGAAGAAGTGTTGACTGAAACTTCTTCTTCCTTTCCCTCTAGGGATGTGATATTGAGTACCTGACCACTTTATGAAGGATATACTAGGACTCTAGGAGAAAAATTAGAGCGATGAATTATGGCATTTTGTGATCTAGATGAGGATATTTTAGTAAACGAGGACACAATAACATCAATATTGGGGATTTTTCCCTTCCTAGTCCTTTTGGATATTAGTTTTTCTGGATTAGATACAACTGGAATTCTTTGTTGAGAGGTATTTGAATGGGTATGGGGCCTCTTAAAAGCCAGAGTGATGAACTTATGATTTGACAGTGGAGTCACCAAGGTGATGAATCTACAACCCACACATCTTTTCTCACCTTATCAAAGAGTGTATGAATGTCGTACCTAGGGGAAATTTCTCTAATTTGTTCCCTAGAAATGACACTAAAACTATGTTGTCACTGCTAGAGACAACCTCTAGGTTGTTAGGAGACCAGTTCCTAGGACATCTTAATTAGTGCTATCAAATTTGTCTTAAGGAATTGTAGCATCATAGTTTTTCACAAGTAATTCAAATAGGATTGATTCAAAACCCTTCATAAAGATACAATGTATGACCATCATACATACAAGAATACACAAGAAATAATCCTCTGTAAATGGTGGCCAAATCAGATTGAGAGCTTGCAGCAAATCAATTGTTTAGACAAATGTAATGGTAGAAGATAGTGGAGGATATTTCCATCATACAGAGCTTACATTTTAAGATTTATATATATTTGGATTTAGAGAGAATCAAGAGAAAGGGAATGTTTATGGGAGCTTACATTTTAAGATTTATATATATTTGGATTTAGAGAGAATCAAGAGAAAGGGAATGTTTATGGGATTCTAATATACATGGGGCATTTTTTAAAGACTTAATTTCCACATGAATATAGGAATTATCCATCAATAACTTGATCTAAATGAATCTGCATCTAATGAAAAATATTTCTAACAGCTACGTGACATGAAATATAAGAAGAATATTTAACATATATGAAAACACAAAGGAATATGAACATACTGCAACCCAATAAGTTGGAATCATCAGAAATCATGTCTTAATCTTCAGAGAAATGTGCATACATCAAGACTCATAACACTACCTTCATGAAAATAAGAAAAGGCCCTTTGCAAGAGTTCTTTCCAAAAATTATGAAACTTCTTTAAGTATTTCTTCCCTCCTTTTACAAGGAGAGGTAGGGCTTGAAAAACAGTTACAAAAATATCTTAGCCAAGTTCCAACTATCTGATCGACTAGCTATATCGGTGTACAAAGGCTCTACCACCAAAATCATTGCAACATATTTGATTCCTTTCTTTAAAATACAAAAATTACAGAATAAAAAAGCATGAGAAAACTAAATCATGATCATAGAAAAATATCTCCATGCAACTTCTAGTGATTTCCTCTGATTAGGCCATGTCTTTGCCATGATGTTCTGCTTCAGCTACTCTACTGGTTCACCAATCATTTTCTGCCTTAACTACTTGAATTCGCCATTTTCTAGAGCTAGAAGTGATCACCTGTGATGGCCTTAATGGTGCTCTATAACATAGCTATCATCTCATCCATCTTTTAGCACTTATTTTTTACACTATCATAGCCCAATATGCCCTGTAATATTACCATAGTGTTACATCAGAGCTTTGCCTTATCAAAGCTTTATTCTTAAAATACATTACAAAAACAATGAGTTATGATGTCCTTGGCCCCTTTTGTTTATCCCCTTTCTATTTTCCTCCATGGGACTGGGTGTAGTGACCGGAGGCTTAGCCTTAAGGTTGTATGGAATTTTGTTCCTACCCAACGGCCATTTTTCCTTTGTTAAGAGATTAATGCCCTTGGTTCTATAATTCCTTCTTGACCATGTTCCAACCCTAATATCGGAGCCCCCTTATCGACACTTTTTCAATTTCCAACTTTCATAAAGTGTCAACATCCTCAACCTCCGATATGATTTCATTACTTCCACATGGAACTTTATGAGTGATGACATATGTCACCCAGATTTTCCCACTTAGGCCCTCTCAAAATGCCAAAATTTCCTGTCATGTGTCATTTTATAACCCCATGTCATGCTGACATCAAATGTTACTATAGCTTATCGGAACCAATCATATGTCACCACAAATGTTACTATAGCTTTATCAGAGCCAATCATATGTTGCCATGTGTCCCTCTAGAGGAGAGAGAAAAGGGCTAGCCCAACTTTGGTTTTGCGATGAAATCCTTTGTTAATATTTTATTGGTGTTCCTGACGACTTTTAACATTATCGAAACTTTTTGAATATTAGAACTATTAAAAGGTTTACACTTTCAGAAGTTCTAATTCTCCGATTGTCGATGTTCCGATGTGTTGATGCTTCGATGTTTCGATGCACTGATACCTGACCTCTGATATGAAATCGTTGATATGTGATCGTCGATATTCCTGATGCTCGGATGTTGTGATCACCAATCTCAGATGTCACTGGACCTTTATATTCAATCTCTAATATTCTCATATGCCTCCCCAAGGCTTTAATCCTTGAAACATCAAAAGAGCATATCTTTTGATCTAGGAGTCCTATTTTTGACTTCCACATATCATCTGAAATTTTGTTCAGATCACTTTCCAATGAAGAGGGTCCAATGTAGGCTTAGAGTAATTCTGTTTCTTGGAAAATGACTACAATATTCTCTTCTATTTTGCATTATTTTGACATAATTTGGCACCATTCAAACAATTTTGTAGTAAGTGATAATAAAAGCCTTGGAAGAAAATAGTAAAGCACTTGCTCAACCTGTTGAAATCATTGCTTGAAAAACATTGTACATTGGTTCAAAATTAAGTATAGAATAGAAAAAACTCGTAATAAACATGATTAAAAAACAGTCAAATCATTTTATTGGGATTATTTAGATATGAAATGGATTCATCTTGATACTTTTACACACCACACTTACACAAATGAATAAAATAGTCCTCTTAGGTAGCCACGAAGACGAATGAATCCAAGTCTCAAAGAAATTGTCAAAGATGAATTGAAAAAACTTTTAAGTTTGCATTTTATATATCCCATCGCTTATAGTAAATGGATATCTCCTTTGGTTGTAGTTCCCAAGAAAATGGGAAAGTGTTGACTACAGAGAGCTAAAAAATCTAGTTGACAGGATTACTTTCCTTTACCTTTTATTGATCAAGTGTTTGATACTTGTCAGACAAAAAGTAATTATCTTTCTTTGATGGGTGCAATGACTACAATCAAATTCAAATAGCCCCATAAGACCAAGAGAAGATTAATTTTACCTACCCATGGGGCACCTATGCTTATAAAGTTCTTCCTTTTGGCATGTGCAATGCTCCAGCTACCTTTTAGAGAATTGTCTTAGCTATTTTTTTTGATCTTATACATGAATGTGTGGAAGTCTATATGGATGACTTCACAGTGTATGATGATGATTTCCAGTAGGATTCAGAGAACTTGGAAAAAGTATTACTTCATTGTCAAGAATCTCATTTTTCCCCTAGTAATATCAAATGTAAAATGATGCAAACTAAGGGAATTGTTTTGGGACACCATGTATCACAATAAGGGATAAAAGTTGAACCTGCAAAAATTGAGATAATATCACATATTTCAGTGCCAATGTCGCAAAAGGAGGTAAGAATTTTTTTGGGACATCCAGGGTACTATAGGATATTTGTTGAAAATGTCACTAAAATTGTAGCACTTGTTTTTAAATTTCTTACTAAAGATGTTTATTTTCTATGGGATACTGATTGTCAAAATGATTTTTAGGAACTAAAGGATAAATTATCTACTACCCCAGTCTTGAGAGGACCTAACATGTCTCTCTCTTTTCACATTTGTATTGATGCATCAGATACAAACCTTAGAATTGTGTTAGGATAAAGGGAGAATCATATTCCTTATGCTATTTATTTTGTTAGAAAAAATCTCTCACCTTCACAATTAAATTGCACAATTACTGAAAGCAATTACTAGCAGTAGTCCATGCTATCAACAAATTAAGGAACTATATTACTAATTACAAAAATGTTGTCCATATTGATCACTCTGCTATTAGGTTCCTTATGAATAAGCCAATTACTAATGGAATAATTACTAGATGGTTGCTCTTACTACAAGAATTTAATATCACTGTGATTGACAGGCCTTGACGGGACAATTTAGCTATAGATTTCTTATCTTGAATGAATATTTTCCAAGACATATCTTTAGTACCAATTCCAGATGACTTTCCAAATGAGAATTTATTTTTTGTTTCAAAAAATACTCGGTTTGATAATGTGGCTAACTATTTGGTATCAGGCAGGTTGCCAAAAAATATCTCAACTAGGGAGAAACATAATATTGTGCAATGAAGTGCCAATTATTCTTGGATAGAGGGAAACTTGTACCTCATAGGGCCTGATTTGATCATGACAAGATGCGTGCGGGAATGTTAGGGTCCCACCCTAACCCCCTTATTCATGTCATGGGATCACGTCATAGTCAAGAGTCAATAAAGCCCATATTAATATTTGTAAGTGGTTAACCCGCAA